>VXBL01002157.1:1284717-1361481 GCA_013400195.1 Aramus guarauna | reverse complement strand
CCCTGACGGCTCCGGGCGGGCCGGGCCCCCGGGGATCTCCGCCGGGCCGGGCCGCACCGCACCGCACCGCGGCAGCCCGGAGCGAAGCGCCCCGCAGGCACTGCGCTCCCCGCGGAGCTCCCGCAGGCCCCGGCTCCTTCCCCGTAGCTCGGCGGAGACACTTACCGGCGGTCGGAGGTCGCAGCCCGCTTAGCCGCAGCTCTCCCCCGGGGCTGCCCGCGGCTGCCGCTGTACGGGGAGGGNTTTCAGAGTTAACAGCTGTTGAAAGTTATTTATATACATAACACTAAGCACGGACCCATCCTCTGTAGGGAGGCAAATCTCCATCTGTGGAGACACAGCTGCGCAGTGCTGTTTGCAATGGTAACTGCGGTACTATCGTCTGCCCCGAGGCTAAGTGGGAGGCGTCGCGGGTTGAGGTGGTTAAAGATAGGAGGAATTTTCCTATAGGTAAGTAAAGCAGTGTTGCTTGCTGAAATTATATTTGTGTATCCTCGGTGGCTGCTTGAATAAGAGATTGATGAATTAGCTAGGAGAAAAATAGGCTATGACTTCAACCCTGAGTCATTTGAGCCTGAAAGTCAAGGATGTAAAGCTGTCTGTGTAAGCCCTCGGATATGTTCAGCTTCCCGTTCACTCCTGGTTTTCTGCCTTGTCTCTTTTTTTCAGTTATTTGAGCCTAGAATTATTGACTTGCACGTTTCCCTACACTTTCTTTCCTTGACCTCGGTCTTTACCTGCTTTGCTGGCCAAGTTCCTCATGTATGCTGGGGGGGGGGGTCCTGCAGCTGGACACCGCAGTGCCATCTCTCCAGCCTGACATCTTCAGTGCCGCCGTCAGGGTCTTCCCTCAGGTATCACAGCACACGTGAGGTCACACAAGGGCACAATGCCCGTGGAAGTGAGGGTGCTCCGAGGACATATCCTCCATCTGAAGCCTCATGTCAGATCTTAAGGACAACTGGTCTGTGTTAGACATGGAGTCTCTGGCCAGACTCGATGCCAAAGGCCAGCTGAAGTTTTGGCAGTGGTATAAAAGTCAGCTTTTCTTCATACCTTTACATCTTTATTTCCTATTTTTTCTGTTATTGACTTCCCCAACGGAAGGGAAAGCTGTCGTGGGAGGGTGCTGTACTGCCCCATCCCTCGTGCCCCCTATTAGCATGAGATAAGGGGAGTTCTGCGTACCTCACCAGGCAGCCCTAACGGTTTAGTGACAAACACCCCGACAAAGCAAGCAGCCTGCAACCGCACGGGGCCGTTTTCACCCTCCTGCCCCACGCGAAGCCGTTGCGATCGCGTAGGCAGTTTGCTGAGCACAGCCTGGACGAGAAGGTGCTGGTGTCCAAGGCTGGCTGGGCTCAGCACCTCCTCCTGGGATACAGCAAAGCGATCCCTTCTCAGGAAATGATTTTAAAAATTGGTTTAAGAATTTATAGTGAGGAAGACACTTTATATGAGTTACCAATAAGTTAAATGTGGAGCAAATACGGTCTTTAGTTAATGCTTCAGGTTTCTTCCTGAGGCCATGAATTTTTTCTGAAAGTCCAAAAGGTCATTTGGGTAACGTTAAAAGTGAAGTTTTTCATATTTAAGGAAATTGAATTTTCAGAAGGAACTCAACAATGTCATCCAGAAAGCCGCTTTTCCTTCCACAGAGTCTGTTCTCGTCAGCCCGGATGTTACTTTTCCCATCTATCACTTACTCCTGACGTGGAAGTAATGTAATAGCGGACGCTTCTTGGAAAATCTGCTGTGTTGTGAATGGCTTCAGTTCCGCGCTCTTCCAGCGCAGGGAGTTTATTTCCACTTTCTCGGCGGAGCAGATCCGTCCTTTCACGTGGTATTAGTTACGTGCAGCCCTCGTGCTCCTCTCGGCAAGTGTGTCTTTTGCCACACAGAGAGCCAGGACCTGCAGCCCCCACGCAGCCGTGTCCCTCGTGGCCTTTTAACAGGCGGTAGTGCTTTGCCGGCACGGCCTCCGCTTTGTTTTTCGCACGTGCTCGCGACGTTGTTGATCGTGAGGCTTGTCTGGGTTTTTAGGAGGGCTGCTGAACCCGTCCCGTATACGTACAGCGCCAGAAGAGAGCCGTAGGTTTGGGAGAGGCTTGCTAGGGGAAAAGTGTTTTCCGTATTTAATTTCCATGTCATTGCAGGCGATGCTGTCGCCGTTCCAGGCTTTTGCTATTTTAAATTACACGCACAACAGGCCTCTCTCTCTGCCAAGATTCACAGGGAACTTGTGAAAGGATCACAAATAAGCTTTTAAACCAGAGCTCGCACCTTCGAACCCCAAAGCAAGCAGGAACGCTTGCCATGTGCTTGCTCCTGGAACTCACTGGGACCACAGAAGGGAAACCTCCCTTCGTGGGGCTGGAGATCCGGGGTGTCCCTGCTGGGAGCTGAGGGGCTGGGGTTGCTGAGCTGTCTGTCGGGTGCGGCGCAGAGTCGAGGAGATGCAGTTTGGTGGCTGGGGTCTGCTGTGCCGGTGCAGGATTGAGCCCTGGAGTGGCTGACAAGGGCTGCAGCGTATGAGGGAGAGGAGATGGGGGTTAGTGTGATGAGAAGTCGAGGGGAAATTGTGTCTTAGAGAGTTATGCTCTCTGAAACATTCATTTTTTTTTTTCTAAGTGAGACAAGTTCTGTAGGTGGATTCAAAGTGCTGAAAAGCTGTCATGGCTGTGCCGTGGCAAACAGTCCCCCTGGCTTGGTGCGGAGCACCCGTTCTGCACGGAACTGGGCAGAATATCAGGACGCCGTTCCCTGCTGTTACCTCTTCAACTTCTGGTACTTGGCTGCGGGACGTCAGACACAGCCGGCGAGCAGAGGTGCAACCCAGCAGAGAGCAGCTCTGCGGCACCGGGGATGTGCCGCTGCACCCGCACGTTGGCCAAAGCACAAACATCCACGGAATTGCCTGGTTTGGAAGAGCCCCTGGGAAGAGGAGCGTAGCAGGTACGATTATCTCATCGCCGCACAGCCCATATGCTCAGCTCTGATCCCGAGTCCTGAGAAGTTTGTCTGCTTACGGGGGTTGTTCATTAGCAGTTAAATCCTAATCCCCGTCTTCGACCTCTGAGGTTTTTCTTGCAGCGCGGCTGGGACACTCGCCTCGCGTAGAGAAGCGAGGCGGGATTTATAGAGGCCATACGGGACCGCGCAGTCCCGAAGCGTGCAGGGTTCATCTCCTGCAGCACGAGGCTGGATTGGGATGTGAAACATTCAGAGGCTCTGTACGGCCACCAAATTACCTCCCGGCTGCGCTGGCTGCCTGACATCGGGCTGCCTGGCTGGGTCGGTATTTTGGTACTGCTGCAAAACTTCATAGTTTCGTAGGGATACTGATGGGTAGGTCATACCTTTCTTAAAATTCAAGCTTCTAGAATGATACTTACTAAGAAGATGCCAGCTTCATTAAAAAAAAAAAAGGGTTTTTTCCTTCCGATTGCATAGAAAAGCCTGAAAGGCGTAAACCTGATGGACCTAAAACCTACGTGCAAAGAAAAAGGAGGCAAAATATAGTAAGCATTAAAATTTTACAATCTTAAGCTGGTGTCTTCATTTCTAGGCAGTTTTCACAACATTAAAACATTAGGAGTGAAAATAATGTTGAGATGGAAACTAAAAATTCTTTCATTCCTACAGGCTAGAAATGAATATTTTTGTGCAGTAAAGAGTAGCAGAAGCTGTTTCTTTCCCCAGGCTGGTATCTGTAAGGGAGCCACAGCTCCAGGAGTAGCTGCTGCAGGACCTCTTGGCCTAAGGGGAAGGTTGACCCTGCGGGAGAAGGGGACCAGATTTTCCTCTGTCTCATCTCCCACAAACTGCTCAAGGTACGCTCTCTGCAAATACCTTCCCGTCAGCAGTATTCAGGCAGAACGGAGTACTGTCCCGAACACTCCCGCTCAAGTGGCTTTAAAAAAGAAGCTCCCAGGAAAACAGGAGATTTCCCATCATTTGGGCTGAGCGTTGCCCTTTTTGATTGCCTCTTTGTTCTCATCTTCTCTCTGGCTTTGTCACCTTATTCCGCCCTTCTCTTTGCCTTGAGCTGCGTTCCTGGTTCATCTCTGTCTCCACAAGTGTTGACAAGCAAGTATGGTGCTGCTGCCTTTACCGTGTTCGCTCCCTCCGTTTACTGCCCCGTACCGGTTTGTGCCAGCGGCTCTGGGACACACCAGTCTGCTGGTTTGCGTCTGGCCGGTGCCTGCCATTTTGAGGACCAGGCCTTTAAACCTTTAAAAAGGTGTAAATAACTGACGTTGGGTAATAATAAAACAATACAGCTCTCGGTGACCTGTCATGCACGTCACTGCCTTTTTTCTCTGAAGCAGACATCCCACCAGTAAGCTGCTTAACATCCCGAGCATAATCCATTGCCCTGAACTGTGCTGCAGGACTCTAACGCGCCTTCCTGAACAACGTATAAACTGGGAGGCGATGGCAGGGGGGAACGACAGGGAGAAGGGGCACCACCAAAAAGAGACGAGACTCGCTGCTGGGCAGGTGAAAATCCGGCGCCCTGTGTCCCGACGGTAATAGCTTCTAATTGACATGAGATTGAAGTATGTCCATAAACACAGGCAGCAGTTAGTTGGAATTTTTGGAAGAGAAGTCTAATTATTGCTGAAGACTTATTTGTGAGTTAAGGAGAGAAGGAGGTATTACAGTTTGCAGTTTGTGCCAACAGGTTTTTTAGCTTAGATGACCCTTTTTGTTAGGGAGATGAAACACCGCTAGGTTTTCTTTCCACCCAGGGTTTCAGCTGCTGTGCATTTATTTCCAAAATTGCATGAGCGTGCTGGATTTATTCAGAAAGGTACCAGCACTGCACATGCAAATTACCAGTGAGTAACTGTGTAAGCCAATGACCAATTACATCAATAACTGGTTATTTGCATAATGCATTCCCAATTATGCATGCGGATATAATAATTGCAAGCACAAATGGTGTAAGTGATTGCAGGTGCAAAAGTGTGGATGCAATCACGTGTGCGGGGACTACAAAACCCAACTTGGCGTGAACAGCAATTGCACCAGTCACCATGGCGCTGCTATACAAAACCCGAGAATTAAAGTCTTTGTTTTCACCTAGAAGGATCTTTCTACCTGCTGATTGGAATTGTGGCTTGTTCATCAGAAACAAACCAGCTCCTCAGCAGCAAGGATTATTGTGCTTCACCCTTCCTTTTACTGACGGTTGTCTCTACGTGGGCAGATGAGAACATCTGGATGCCTTTATGTGGGGAACTCTGTAATAAGGAGCTAGAATGACACCAGGCAGGGTTTTTAAAGCAGGTCAGTCGTTTCACACGCTATTCTGTCTCACTTCTCTTATGTATTATTAATTGTGAAGCTTTTCCTTTTGGTTGATGTGTCTTTTCCCAAATGATCTGTCATGTGAATGTTTCATGAGGAGGGACTCTAATCTCATCTCATCGTTTTGCTAGGAACCCCCCAAAGCTTCTTGGAAAGCCAGAACGCCTTAAAGACAATGGAGGAGTTTCACTGCAAACAGACAGCGTGTACTTACTCCGGGAGTAAAAACAATAACACGAAAGCACGAAACCCCTGTCCACTGGATTCCTATCATGCGCTAATGGGTGAACATCCATGAAAACATTTCTTTGCATCTTCTGATGTAGGAAGTGATGCGCTGTATTCAGTCAGCCAAAAACCTGCTCTTCTCAGCTATCCCGGTGCAGAGGTCACGACCAGACAGGGCTGGGCGTGCAGGTCTCGGAGAGGTAGGCCGAACACAGGTCTTAGTGTTGAATTTGCAATTCCATACAAACAGGATGTAAAGTCGTCGTTTCTGTCTCTGGGAGAAAGGCAGGACTCTTGTTGTCTAACTCAAGGACCCGAGTCGGTCGGCATTTCTCTTACGCAGTCTCAAGCATGTTTGGGATACGGGTCTTCTTCACCAGGATAATGCAATGATTACAAAAGGACTTGCAGAAGAAAACCTGTTATGGCACTCTGCAGAAACACCCAGGTGAAGAGCTGCCTTAGGTTTTCCACGCAGCTGAGGACCGGTGTGGACAAGGAGCGCCCTGACGTGTCCCGCACAGCTCTGCAGCTGCAAGGGCAGGGGACTGTCACGCCAACGCGAGAGTGGCGGTGGCCAAGCTCAGGGGACTGGGCAGCAGGGACGCTGCGTTTGGGTCCCAGACTAGGAGCTGAGGCGTTGAAGGGGTGGGGATACAACCCGTGCTGTAAATACACAGGGGCTGATGTTACTGCAACAGTCTGAGTTGCTTCTGGTCTACACGCGTGTGAAGACGTGCAACCGCCACGTTCATTCCAGCTCTCCTCAATGCCACTGACTGGGGTTTGCCAGGTGGGTCTGCAGCACCACCACAGCAGAAACTACTTCTGGGTTGATTTTGGAGCTGCTTGCAATACCCCATGACATAATCAAGCATTCCTTCCCACCTAGTTCAGCTGCTGCTTGCGGTATGCCCAGCTTAAAACCATCTTCTTTCCCCTTTTCCTGCCCTCTAGTTCTCTACTGAGAATATTTTAGCCATGTCAAAGAATTCAACATGTCTTTTTAAATTTATTTCTTTCTGTGGCTCATTTGTCGAAAACCTTCTTAGTGTGAAATTAACTTTGAAGCTCGTGGTCCTGGTAAGGTATTGAACTGACATCTGTAGATCTTAAGACCTGCTCTATTAGAGAGAAATCCCCAACGGGATGTAACTTGGCCAAAACTAAGATCTTTTTTTCTGTGTATTAAGATCTGAATGTAGCATCTCAAATACTGGGGGGGGGAGTGTGTTCCAATTCTGTGGGAAATAAATGGTGCCCAGGGGCTGGAGCCGCGCAGAGGAGCTGGGTCTGTGCAAGTTGCGTGGGGAAGACCGAGGCCGGCGCCGCCTTCGCATCCTGCGGGGAGAAGTTGCACGTGTCTGTCTGGCACATTTTAGTAAGACCGAGTGCTCAGTCTGCTTGGAAAGCGTGAAGGTAAAGCAGGTCGCTTTGTCCTTCCCACGTGTGGGGAAGGATCGGAAGCCGCTGTAAATTGCACGCTGCGTTTTACTCGATGAATCAGTGATCCACAACAAAAATCTCGTACTCATGGTCCACTGATACAATGGGAATTTTGGGACCTATATGCTATGTTAATGAATTATGCTCTTGTGTGTGTGTTTGGGGCATGGGCAGCATGCTTTTATAGCAGGTACAGAGATATTTCTACTTTTAATAGAAATAATCTTAATTTTAAATTCAGGTATCATCTGGCGTAAGACTATATGTTCTTTACGATGAAAGGAGAGGAGAGAGAGAGGTTAAAATAAAGATGCTGCATTGTTTTTGGACAAGCGTATGTTGACTAAACTGACAGAATCCTGGAGATTCAGCTTCCCGCAAAGCCAGACTGTGGTTCTGTGGTGCCTGCAGAGAAGATGACTTACCTTTCAGGCCGGCATGTCCAAGGGAAAGGAGTGCTCCTGAGGTGACGCTGGCAGAGGTGCTGTGGCTGCCTTGCTGCTCTGCAAGAGCTGCAGAGGAAAGGCACGTAGGTATGGAGTATAAAGCATGTAAGGGTAAAAAAGGCCAGGAGCAGCGTTTCATAGACAATCTGCTGTCCCTTTGTAGGTGACGGATTTCCATTCCGTTGCTGTGCCACTTCCCTGTCCACCACAGAGAGGTTCTCCCTTGTGAATACAAATGGGCGACAGTTTCTGGCGCTCACGGGAGCGCAGCGACGGATGCTGTGCCGAGGGTCCCACGTGCTCAGGCAAAGCAATGGCTGGTGTCTCGGGCTCCTGGGTTTGGGGGCTGAGCAAGGGATGAGCACAGAGCAAGGTGACAGAGGAGTGACCTCGCAGCCTGCCTCTGGAGTATGGTTCAGAGGCGTCGGTTCAATTGCAGGGTCTGTTACGGACATCTGCATGGCCTCGGCTGAGCTGTTAGACTGTTCCTCTGCTGTGAAATGAGGATTTGCAAACTTCAAATTTCCCTCTCTCGTCTCCTGTGGCGGTGGTCCCCACAGACTGGGAGGAAGCACAGAGAGCAGTCTGAGAACTGTATTTTGCATGGCTTAGCCTGAACTGTAGCTCTATTAATACTAAGATAAATATAATTTATATTCAGCTTGACCTTAAGTGGCAGCTGTGACAAAGCATGGCATGTTTGAGGTCTGGATACAGTTATTTGGAATTGCTAAACGCCATCCTTCAATCATGACCTTTAGATTGCACCGGAGCCAGAGGAGGTCCCTGATTTTAACTTCCGAACTGCAAATCACCCCGTTGGAAAGAGACTTCAAAAGCTATTATAATCACAGAGAATATTTTAAAGTGTGTAGAAGCTATAAGCAAAATATTTATTTTACACACTTGTCTGCATTTAATCCATAAATCTGTCTACTACGATAGTGTTTTACTGGTGTAGATGAGGCAAGTAAGCTGAGATCATAGCAGACATGTCCTATAAGGCTTTACAGAAAATCATTGCCTTTTAATCCCTTTATCCCTGTTATTTCCTACCACTGTGAAAATCCAGTGGCAGGGAAAGCTGGCACAGTGTAGGACAGATGCATAATATGTAATGCTAAGCAGGCAAAAATCCTTCTGTTTGTACAATACTCCAAACACATTATAAATGTCAATATTAGTGCTATATGTCCTACATAAATAAAAATAACTTTCCAATACTCAGCCATGTATTATACATCTTTGGGCTAACCTCGTTACATGCGCTGTCTTGAGATCAATGACTAGTCTTCTAATTAGACTTAGCCAGCAAAGCTGAACTGGACTGGTTTATGAGAAGCAGGTACCACCCAAGTGGCTACCTGGGTCCAAAAATGAGTTGCGTGCTGTGTGTTGTATAGTACCTGATCTCAAGCCTTTAATTTTTTTTTTTGCATTATTTTTTCCCTGCATAAACACTGAAAAAAACATGCTTAGACAGCAGAATTGAACTCAAACATCCGGAGGACATCTAGAAATGTTCAGGTGCATGATTGCTTCCTAGATCTTCACATTAAAGCATCCTCCTGCCTGTAGTACAAATTTAATCAGCTGAGCGACATCCTCTTACGCTGGAAGGTCCAGGAGCCCTGGACGTTGGGTGGTCGTGGCACTGTTTGAGACTATTTGTACTATTTGAGACTATTTGTACTACAGGGGTGAGAATGGATTTAGTTAAAGCGCCCGAGAAGGGCTTACGGTAGCTGGAGTGCCACTGCGATGTGCCTGGTGGTTTTGGGAAGGGGGGATAATTTATAAGAATTTCTCACAGGTATCTTACACGTGCATTTTGAAAGGGAACATTTAAAGACGAACTTGGCTGTGGGTGCAGTGCTCTCTGTGAAAGATTTGCGTGCGTAGGAACAGCAGCACTTTTCTCCCAGAGTAAATCATACCGATGTCAGGTCATCCCGCCTGGCTGGGAGCGAGCAAGGACAGCCTCTGCCCAACACCCCACCTTGTCATTGCTTTAGGATGTAATTAGAGGCATCCCCAATCCTTTGAATTATAAAGTGTTGAATTATGAAGGTCAAAAATTGTGTGTTTCTCTGCTGCTCTCTCACAAGGGAGGAAATTGGACTGATGGGATTTTCCGACATGCTGAGTGTAATTCAGTTCCTGTTGGAATCAGAAGTTTTATCGTCTACTCGATACAAGTACCACGAGGCCTGAGCTTTGCTCGACCTGGTACCTCCCAGCCCGTTACACGCGCAGCGGCACAGCCTGGTCCCTGCGCCCCGGCGCAGCGTCCGGTCCATCGTCTCTGCGGCAGGAGGCCAGCATGCCGCGGCCGCCCGTCCCTCCCGCGCCCCACTGCTCCTCTTGTCCCAAACAAGGTTGTTGCTATTGATTTCTGCAGTTCAGGGCTGCAAATTGTAGGTAATTAATGCATGCACAGCGCTCTTCCCCGTGCCATTAACCATGGAGGAACAAAGCCTTCTGAACCTGCTTCTTCCTTTCTCGCCCTGCTAAAATGCCGTCTGATTTTCACGGCGGTTCTGCCAGCGCAGGCTGGAGCGCAGGTCTTCCAAAATGCCGGCTGTAGGGCCGTAACCCCAAAAGGATCAATTAGAATATATGTGATCTTTTAATCCAGGGCAAGAGAACATACGGAGCAGCGAGGCGGAGTCAATTTGAGATTTTGACAACAAAAATATGGGTTCTTTCAGCCATAATATTTTAAAACAATGGTTCATTTTTCTGCTGTTCCTGAGATTCAGTAGAAATTGCAGGAGAGTGACAGGTTCTCGGGCTGTTCTCATCTGACTCTAAAACATCTGCCTTAGGAAATGACTTTGTACCTAACCTATGAGCAGTTTTCCAATTATTTTACTAAATAAATACAAGTATTCTCTAAAAACAGCTGCTACTCTTAGAAGATATTTTTCCATAAGGTAAAGTCAATCAAAGAGCATGTGCTGCTTTTAGATAAGTGTTCCAGGAAGAAATGCAAAGAGCGGAGCTGAAGAGCTGCGATGCTGAAGCCCGGGGCAGGAGGAGCCCTCCGAGGCACGGCTTGCTGCGGCGAGCCCCGCTCTCCCTCTGCCCCCGGCAGCCTCCTATAGCTGCTGCAGGTCTTCAAGTTTTATGTAACTTTTCTTTTTTTTTTTTTTTAATTTAAAGGGTTAGAGACAGTTAACACTCTGTTGGTGACTTTGTTGGCTGCGTTTCAGCATCCCACCGCACACGTTAGAGATCGAGGCAGTGATATTTGCCTTGTTTAAGGAGCACAAACGCATCCGGAGCAGAGCACGTGTCTGGCCAACTTCAGATGAGAAGCTTGTGGCGGGGTTGAAAGTTAAACCCAAAGTTTCTGAGTGCCAGTCCAGGGCCAGTTCATCACCCAACCCTGCTAGTCTTAAAAATATGTTTAAAGGGGGTTTTAGGTCTACGAGGGTACTGTGGAAGCGTGCTGTTAATGCTCGTGGGGGTAGAGCTTCCTCCGTCTAGACTGTCCTTGGCTTCCATGAGGAAAACCCGAGAAGATACGGCCGCTGGCCAAAGCGCTGTATTTATCGTTTACGTGCTGTGCCGTGGGGATGTGACTGCCTGGCACCCCGGGGAGAGGGTTCGGGTACCTGCACATCACGTACTTGTGGGCTTGTTGGGACCTACCCAAGTGCTGCGCCAAACCCCCGTACGTTTGCTTTGGAAATCCACGCGAGGACCCCGGCAGCCTCCTGGAGACCTGCTGGCCCATGAGGAATGCCAGAGCACAGGCCGAGGTGAAATCTGATAGAATAGTAAATAGAAGTGAAAAGGCTGGCTTTCCCGTGGATTTTTTAAGTGTTTAAAAGAACTTAATGGAGTATTATGTCTCTTGCTAAGGAATGATAATATGGCTGTAAGAGTGGCTTCTATAGACCCTGCTCCTATGAAATCTAATTGGTTTTATATCTATTAAATCCTAAAAGCCTTTCTTTAAAGTTGTGGAGTTTTTTAAAAAATCAAATCATAGATTTATTCTTGACGCACATTTATTCTTGGGCACGTTATTGCAGCAACCTCATCCTTGGACCACAGCTTTGGCAGAACACACACATCCGTAATGAGGGACTATGTGTTCGGTGGACTTTTTATTACAAAAGAAAATGAACAAGTATATTAGGAAGAAAGGGGGGAAAATAGAGGGGACTACTTTTTTTGGCAAAGCTTTGCATTACGGATCTCATTTCTCTGGTTGCAGCTGCCTTTAGGCACCCATTTCAGTGAGCCGCTGTATTATGCTTAGCTGTAGATGCTTCCCAAATTTGCTCTTCGGTGAAACAGGCATTTGTGCCGGTTCCCCATAAAAATGACTGATTTGGGTTTTTACCAGGAACTCTGGCACTTCTCCATTATGAGAAAGGATTACATTTTTTAGAGAGATTTATCAAGATGGCAGTAGTGAAACAAACATTTTACATGGCCAGTTTAATCCTCTCTCTTCCCCCAAAGAAGCCTGTATGGGCAGGATTTTTAGCTGTTCTGAAATGAAAGCTTCCTGAAAGAAATCTGTTTCCCTGTGGGACTACCCAGCTTTCAGTCCTGCTTCTGTGGGAAGGTAAGAGAGCTCTGTTTTCATTTACTATTTATGAGATGTGCATTCATATTGCCAAGTGACCGTAGGATTCTGTGCTCTTAAGAATCTGCAAATGAGATGAAGCTCATTATTTTTTAATGCAAAAAGGATTATTGCGATCTTAGTGCAGGGGTATGTAACCTCAGATGCTGCGTGTCTTGCTGTGGGATATATACTGAGGCTTTTCCTTTAGGAAGCCAATAAAGTACACACGGTATTTTCCAGTCATTCTGTTCAGCATCTAAAAGCTGTACTTATTAGAAATAACACTAAAGGGGATTTTTTTTTTTTTTTTTTTAAATTGCAGATAATGACTGATAGGAAATTGCCCTCCTCTTTGTGTGCATTTTACTTTACAGTGTTGAGACAAATGCAGGGGCACGTTTTCAAAATAAAGCGTTTCCTTAATAAGAGAAGATTCCCCATTACCCCACTCCTGTCTCCACGTGCAAGAGTTGGTCTCACGATCCCAAGGGAGAGCAAAGTCTGATAATCAAGTAATCCCTTGTTAATTTTTCCCCCGTAAATTAGGATTTACTTTATAGGATCGCGTTACTGGGTGTCAAGCCACGGCCCTGCTCCGGCAGCGACAGGCACGTCAGCGTTTCCGCAGATGAAAGCGGCTGCGTGCGGCTGCCTGGGAGTTGGACTCTGCCATCTGGGCTGTGGGACACAACATCTCAGGAGGACAACCGAGCAGTGAGCGCGCCGCAAAATAGAGCGTAAACCCGCTGATTGCTCCCACGGTTACAATAAGCAGCACCAAAAGGAGCCCCGTTTGCTGTGCCGTTGGTGTTTGCCTGGCACCGAAGCCGTCCGCCGCGGCGTCCTGGGTGACGGCAGCCGTGGTGCTCGTGGTGCTCGTCCCGTGCTGGCCGGACGCTGTGCACGCACACTGCTCCTTCCCGCGGGACGTGAGTCCTGCCGGTGTCCTCACGTCCTGCCGATGGGACGCTCTCTTACTGCTTCTGGTCACCGCGTACGTCACCTCGAAGCAGGTTCAACGTGTGGAGTTGTACAAGGGGAGGGCTGCTCAAATGTACCCTTACGTGCTGGAGCGCTTCTGTGCCCCCCGGGCGTGGTCCCCTGCAGTATTTCCATAGGTTTTTTTTAAATAGTGCTGCAAAACAAATACAGAAATGGGCAGGAGTGAGGAGGTTTATGAGGGGAGATGGTTCGGACGTGTTTATTAACCAGAAAAGCTGTTTTTTCACTGCTACTTATAACTATACGGAATTTATACCTTGGGTTTGCACACTCCCATGGCCCTTATTTAAAATAACTTGTTGCTAATTAATGTTTTCTTGCAGTGGTTCACAGAATAACTGGAAAAGTGACATACGAGCTTCCTGGTTTTACTTCTGTCTTCCAGGGGTGCTGAGCCCCACACGTTCACTCCTGGGTCTGGGCCAGGGTGTGCTCCAGGTTTGCACGCCCGCACGTTTGCAATCACCCGAGCAGGGCTGACTCACAAATCCACGCACCGCGCAGGTCCCGTGCAGGGCTTATGCACAACTTCCATGGTTTTAAGCATATCAATCCGGGTCCGAAGTGTCGACAGGTAGAACAGGCGTTGCACTTTCAGCTGAAGGCACCTGATTTAACGACGTGCCAAAGACAAGTCCAAGCTATTACAGAAAACAGTAAATTAAAAGGAAAACTTCACAGCTTTGCTGTCCGGGAGATGCATCAGAGGGCATTAAGCAAGCACCCAGGCACCGAGCGCTTTGTGGGGCCCTGGGCGCTGACGGAGGTCCCTGCTCCCAGGAGCAGCCTGGGACCCGCGGGGAGGGGACACGGGATCAAGTAAAGCGGCATTTATCCAGATGCCCTTAGGGAATGAGGGGACCGGCTCCCAGGGGATGGAGGTGCTTACAGCCCTTAGGCGTCTTTGAAGACCCCAGACTAATTTCCTTCGCTGTGGTCTTGCTCTCTGAGCTCATGCTCCACAAATGCAGTAATTGCAAGCGTTTGTTTTGAACCGTACAAGCCTGAGCTCCCGAGCAAGTTTTATTTACTGCAATTATATCTGGCAGGTAATTTCTAGTAAACTCAGGAAAATGATAAACCTCTCACTAAAATCATGAACAGAAAAATAGGGCAAATTGATCAAATAAGCTGGTTCCTACATAATAAAAAAATTATTATGTGCACAACATCCTGGAACAGAAATAGCTCTGATGAAACTGTAAAGACAAGCAGGAACTTGCTAGAGGCATCTGTGCAGTTTTTAAATTTGGGTTCCCTCCTAGCGCAGAGCCTGAGGATCTGCCTGAACTCCAAAGCATAAATTACGCGTCGGTGGCGGTGGGGCCGCTCGCACGCCCACCCGTGCCTCGACCCTGCCCGTCAGAAGGGTGCCGGGTTATTCCGAGATGCAGCCTTGGAAAGCTGGAGCCCGTCGCTGCCCTGCTCCCTGGTGACTGAGGAGCAGTCCTCTTACGGGAGCAGAGCGAGCCCCGCTTCCCTTCCCTATTTACCGAAAATGAAACCAGTTTTCGCAGTATAATAGGTGAGATTTGTTCCACATCTCGTTTAGCTGAATGTATGATGTCACTGGATCTGAATTTCAAATAGCTGAATTCAGGTACTGGGTTTTTCTAAAATGAGCTTTTAATAATTATTGAGCTTTTTCATCTCTGCTATGTAGCTTAATTTACATTAAAAATTTGAATTTCATCTTAAATTCTCCATCTAGCAGCCGTTAACACCTCTCTGAGATGAGTAAACGATTGCTACAGATTAGGTCTGAGCTTGGATGCTGCAGCTGATTAACATCACATAAGGACAATTAACAGCATTTTTAGGAGGGGATAGGAAGAAATTATCATATGCAGTTGAAACTGTAAAGAGAATTTTAGGAAGGTATGTAACTGGGGAAATTAGGGTAGGGTAGTGGCTTTAACATTCCAATTCATGGATTCCTTAAGGACCGCAGGGGTTCTTTAAGGACTATAGTCTTACATCTCTTCTAAAAGACATATTTACAAAACAATTCAAATGTCAAATTCATTCCATATTAACATCATACCAATTCTAAATGGTCTGGCATTGCCAAGAGAATTAATGAGAGCTTCCCTGCCTGAACTCTGAATTTCTTTCTCATTTGAGTTTGAATAAGGGGAAAAGATAGCTTAGGAAATGAGAGCGTACATTGAGGCAGGTTAAGGCAACCTTAAAGCAGAACTGGATCTTTTCAATTTCCACAGTAATATCTATCTGCATTCCCTTCTGCTGCCATTTTCTAAAACCATTCACGGGGCAGTGGTTGAAGGAGCTGCCATAGGGCTGGGAAGGCCATGTAAAATAATATGAACATAGCTTCCCCATTTTCCAACTTAAAACATCATTATGTATGACCTCGTGTCACTTTATGCTTCATTATCAATCATCTGAGGGCTGAGGAAAGCGTTATCTGCCGCCTGGGTTGTGAAGCATGGCAGCAAATGGAAAATTAGAAAGGCTTGCTTCTCGGTCCTGGGCAATGCTCTCCTTTGAAACCTCCGCTCTGCTCCCCAGACTCCGTGCGTCAGCCTGGACAGAGAATGATGTTACTCAGAGGCTCGCATTTCCCTCCTCATTTGGAATAACGGTAACCAGGAGTGACAAGCTGCGAGCTGGAAATTATCCATCATGTGGCATCTCCCTCCTCCTGCCGGTGCACCGCTGGGTACTCCGTGATTCCAGTTGCTGTGGTACTGGTTTCTGCCTGCGCTGAACTGGGGAAGCCCAGGAGGTCTGTCGTCGGGGAAGGGCTCACCCCTTCTCCAGCACTGCCGGGTTTGCTCTGCCCACCCAGCGGGAGCCTGGCCGTGGAGCGGCTCTCCGTGCCCACGCGGCGTGGGTCGGGACGTGGCGGGTTCGGGGTGCGTACGTCGCAGCAAGCGCCGCTTTGCCGGGCTGGCGGTGTGCAGGTTGGAGGGCTGCTTTCTCCTTTCTGTCATCTCCCCGGCACGGGTTCCTCTCTGAGCTTGACTGGTACTTGATCCCTGTGAGTTCCCCAAACAAAGAAGAGCAATTACGGTCTCTGATTAAAAAGCCTGGGCAGCGTGGTGTGTGCAAATCAAGATA
This sequence comes from Aramus guarauna, assembly GCA_013400195.1. Lineage (NCBI taxonomy): Eukaryota > Metazoa > Chordata > Aves > Gruiformes > Aramidae > Aramus > Aramus guarauna. The sequence continues at coordinate 1,345,371 of VXBL01002157.1, read as the reverse complement.
ACCATTTATCTGCAACTCTTCCCTGTCTGCCTGCAGGCGCTCAGCCTCAGCCTGCGTTCAGGTTCCATTTGTATTTGCTTTTGCTGCGACGGCAGCGTGGGATGGGAGAGGGGGCGGGGGGGTGGCAAGGGAAGGCGATGGCTGTGGGTCTGCGGAGGGAGATAAGGGAGAGCCGTGGCGCTGGCCCATCACCTGCGCGTACCGTGCTCGCGCAGAGCGTAGGTTAACAGTGGCAAAGTCACCGTTTCTCTCTGATGCGTTGTTCGGCTTCAGGCTGAGGGCAACCCGTGGGCTAGACCGCCCTTCCCTGCGTCCCATCCCACAGGAGACCTGCCACCGCTCCTGGTCGCACTGGAAAGATAAAACAGACGTAAGTGTTTTATTTCAAGGGGAGCGCTCCTAACACAATACTGCCGGAGCTATCAACATTGCTATCAGAAGCTGAAGTACTCATTCCTTGGGCACTGAAATAAATTAGCGAGCGCACTTGGCTAGAAGAGAAATGTCTTCAGCGGCACCCTTAAAATATGCAGCTCTCCTCTGCCCCTGCAAGAAGGTTTGGAAAGTAGTGTGTATTTGTTTCACTCGCGTATGTACTCCATAGCATTTACATGCCTCAGGAAAGACATCCTCGATTAACATAAAGTGCAAGACTGAACGGACCGGGATACAAACCCCATCTGTTCTCAAGCGTGACCAGGCTCTTGGAGGCGTGCATGGGGGTTCGTGGCGGGAACCCCACAGCGAATGTGCCGTCAGTACCGCGCGGTGCTCGTCTGCGTGGCAGAGGCCGGTTTTGCGCCTGCTGCTTTCATCTTCCGTGTGTCTGGAGAAGCGATGCTGCAGCTGAGCCTCTGGGGAGGACAAAATGAATGTCTGACAAACCTCTCCGCCGCTTCACGCCTCCTGGGATCTTGTCGAGGGCCGTGCTGTCTGCGTTGCAGCAGCCGAGAAGGCCAGAGGGTTGGCCAGGTCTCTGCTGGTTGGACGGGTCCCAGTTAGCCCCAGTTAGCTGCTCTGATCCATCACGCTGAGGCTGTAAGGCCCCGGATGCACAGGCTGTATGTCAGCACGGGTCCGGAGGCAGTTACGGTTCTCCCGGCGCTGCCTTCAAAGAGCTGCCTCCATCGAAACAACAGCCCTCGGGGTTTTAACCCGCCGCGGCAGAACTTCGTGGCCTTGGGCGATAAATACCATACTGGAGGAAGCTTCCAGGAACCACCACCGTAAACCTGTCTGTTATGACTTTTAGGTACTTTCCATATTTTCCGGTATTCCTACATCACACTGACTAGTGTTATACAGCGTTAAATGTGTCTCTTACCAGGTTACTACAAGCTCTGTCCTTTTAAATGCTTGACCAAATTCATTTTGAAATAAATTCCATGTATATTGCTGAAGTTTATTCTGCTGTTGAAACATTGTACAGAAATCCTTTATCTGTCCTGAAACTTCAAATAAATCCTTGCTTCTTTTAAAGTAACCTTTGAAATGGTTTTCATCAAAATGAGTGAAACAGCAAGAATAATAGATGTTGTAGAATTGGAATCCAGTATAGTTTTGTGCTCCTCAAAATGCTTTTGGAAATGCTGATTGATTTGTAACAAAGCTTGAAATGTCACCAGGAGGAATGAATGAAAAATACACTACTCTAATGTATGTTGAAGTTGAAATTGGCTCAAAGTTTTAACCTTTAGAGGAGCTTTTTACTTTTTTTTTGCTTCTTTAACTTTTCACAGCAGTCAAATAGTTGGAAAGATAACTGGGAACAAAATGCACGGAGAGGAAATTAATAAATTATGCTCTTATTTTTGGCACATGTACAAGGGAGACGTGTTAGAACTCCAGTTCAATGACAGAAGAGAGGATTGCTCTACTTAAACTAAAGCCTGCTCGCCTGGGTAGAGCGGGATGCTGCACGGCCGCGGTCGGAAGGAGACGTGGCCCGGCTGCCTTTTGCAGGTCGTTTTCTTGCGAGGGGGAGCGTTCCCCGACGGCACCCACAGAATGGCTGCTCTGCACCCCCAGCGCGCGCGGAAAGTGCCTCTGCTGCTTGCCGGAGCTTTTACATTTCAGGTAGGGTGGTGGGACGGTGCGGGGGCTTTTTAGGGTGGGCTCATTCGCGTCTTGGTCAGTGGTTGGAAGCTAGCTGGGAGAGCGAGAGCGGAGTCCTGGCAGCGCTGCCTGCCCAGCTGGTTTTGTTGGTTCAACTCGAAGTGCAGGGTATCAGAGAACTGGATATATGTTTCTGGATGAATAATAACAAGGGCTTTGCCTGCCCTACAATTTGCAGTAATTGAAACTGCAAAATTAGGTAAACATTGTTTGAAATCCGGCCAATTTCCGATACAGTGAGAAGTCCCTTCGGTGACATTAAGGCTGCTCCCGGGCCGCCGGCTTGTCTGCGTCTCGTCCTCGCACCCTTTGCTCGCTGGCGTTACTCCAGTCTTCACAGCGCTCAACGGATTTCACTCCTCAGCTTAGGAATGTGTGGTGCCTTCTAGGGTTTGCTGCTTCCCCCCGCTCCGATGAATTTACTCACTGGAGTATAAAAAATAATAAAAAAAAGCCTCCGGACCTATCTCACTGAAATTAGTCTGTGATTGCTTCTGGAAATCTGGAAGATTTACAACATCTGGAGCTGCGGCGATGGGGAGGATATTTGTGACTCTTTGGGCCTCGCTCTCCCCGGTCTTCTTCCTTCAGTAACCGCTGGGATTTGGGCAGTGCAAAGGAGAACAGGAACGGAGCAGTAAGCTGTAGCTGAGTGCATTTTATAGTCCCTTAGAAATAACTTTGCACAAGCAAAGGTGTCTCATCCTGCCTGCGCTGACAGCAGCTGTGAGGTTCCATCACTTGGCGCGTTGCGAGTGCTGACCACAGAGTAGTGTAAAAAAGCTGTCAAATGTGGTATTACATATTTTGCACAGGATTTTGTGGGAGGAAACCACATCCACGGGCTGTTCCCCGTGCCATGATGATGGTGTGACGGTGAGGAGAGGAAGCAGGAGGTACTGAGCAAACCCACATCCTCCTGTTCACCTGATGGCTTACAGACAACGCCAGAAAAAAAAAGCAGGTTCTCAAGTTCCAGTTCGTGCCCATGTTGAAAGCTGCTGCCCCGTCAGAGTAACCAAGCCCTTGCTGCAGTGCGTCTGTGACCGCTGGTGTCTGGAGGGAGGTCAGGAGGGAGCTGCGCTGCAAAGGACTGAAACTCCTGCAAATGGTCTGGCTTAATCCTGGCTCTGGAGTTATAGGCCTCTCTCACCTTGTTCCTAGAAATTTTTTTTAGCAGAAAAAGGCTCAAAATGAACCCACCTCTCTCATTTCAGGCTCTTGATATGTTTGTTCAACATGAAAAAATCGATGTTGAACTAGAATTTTGTGGGGAAGGAGAAGATCCGTGGAGATTACTTTTCTATTTCAGCGCAATTTCGTGTTTTACTGCTGCATAGACGGGCTAGTTAATAAGGTATCCTTGAATATGAGGTCCATATTATATTTATCGCTGTGCTGGTATGTAAAAATCAATCCTTGTAATTTTTATTGGTGACCGCATGCTATCTTTGGTATCATTATAATTGTGTCTGTCGTGGACTGACAGCAACCAATAACCAAAAGCATTTTTGTCATTCCGATCCCTCGTCAAAGTCCAGAGGGCAGGGAGCGTCCTTGTGCCTGTTGCCCCTCTCTGGCGCTGGGATGATTCCCAGGGCCGTTGTCCGCCGGCTTACTGTGGTGAGGACACGCGATGCACGGAGCAGGGATGCAGCCGGGACGGCAAGGAAGGGCTGTGCAGTGGCAGAGCATCGCCGTTGTCCGAGGGCCCTTCTCTGCGGATAAAACCATCCCCTCGATTTTAATGACATCCTTTCTCCCTGGAATCTCACACCAGCCCGTTGAAGCGCCTGACAGTAATTCTTCCCCTGACTTTGTACTGGGATAATGGGTGGTTAATGATGGTTTTGTACTTGGTTGGGGAAAGGTGATAAGGACAGGAAAAAAATGCATCCTTTGGAGAGCAGCACATCCTTTGGAGAGCAGAGATCCTGGATCTCTGTCTAGGCTGTTTATCTGATCTGGCGAATGAAAAGGAGATGATTTAAATGAAATTTGAGTGTGATAATCTTCTGGAGAATCTGAGCGGGCTGGAAGCAGACTGCTGGAAGGAGATCTGTCCTGGGCTTCCCGGACGCGTTGGCGGAGAGGTTTCAGGGAAAGCCGGGGGAGCTCCTCTGTGAGCCACCAGACTGGCTCGATCCATCGTGGTCTGAAGTCTCTAGGAGTTTAGTTAGTTCTAACACTTCATTACCTGCTTAGCTTTCAGCATCTGATTAAAAAGGTTTGATTACTGAATTTGAACTCAGATTAATTTAGTTAGGGCACCAAAACTAATGACATTTATATGATTAGCTTTAGATATCAGAATCTAAGTATGACATATAATCTCCACCATGCCTGTAATAAGAAACACCTACTATATATTAGACCTATAGAAACTCAGTTTAGTATGTAGTGCTCATGAAAAAAAATTGCTTTTACCTGCATACATTAAATTTCTCTTCCTTTGGCAGATAATCCTCTGCGTGTTAGTCTCATGACTGCTTTAAAATTTTTTGAATTAATGTTGAAATTACTCATTTGGGTCGTAGAAGCATCTGTTTCAGTATTATATCCTTGTCTGGTATTTCTTCATTATATATGGGATGATGCACTAGAAAGGCACTTGAGATGCAGGTTATAAAAATACCACAAAGGCACAGAAAACATTGTTGGAAGAGTGCTCTGACAATTCATATGCATTTCTTTGAGAAAAGATCACATATAGGTGGATAATGTTTGTTATTGCTTCTTTCCAGGGCCACAAGGATTAACCGGGGAATGGCCGCAATGGGAGCGGTTGCTGGTAGCTGGTTCTGGCGTGGTTGCGTGTCACAGGATTACAGCTTTGGTCAGGAGGAGTCTGGGTTCAAAAAATGGGGAGCAGGAAAGCTCGGTTCCTCGGAGACCATAGAGCTGGGCTAAATAAGCTTGGGCTGTCCAAAGGAGAAAGGTCCTAAATCAGTTGTAAGTCCTGTAGGGCTCACAGCGGTGGATGGAGTCAGGGTGAGGAACCAGGAGGAGGTGGACACCTTCAGCTCCCAGTGAGCCCCGGCAGGGCTGCGGGGCACGGCGAGGACTGCACCCCACGACCGCTGACGGATAAACCCTTGCTGTAAGGGAGTCCTGCAGTTTGGTGGGGACTGGGCGTCTGGTTATGAGATCGGACGGCTGGAGATGGAGGATTTTGGGTGCTGGTTTAGCAAGGTAGGACAAGGGCTGATACCCACGTGGGCAAGCGGGTTATGCTCAGTTCGGGGGCTGGGGGGGGGCTGTGTTAGGGACAGTGTGATCATCACAGCTCCAGGCTTAGAAACCCGTTTCTTGGCCGACCATGGAAAGCCTTCAGTTAAGATTAAATCTTGTGTCCCTAAAGACAAAAGGCTTACACTGAATTTTATGTGAGCTGTAAATCACTGGGCTATTGTTAGGGCTGAGGTTACGTTTCGGGTTAGGGTTCAGACCAGCATCCTCAGGAACCCATTTTACTCTTGATCCTCTAAATCCCTGCTGAGGATAAAAGGCTTATCTTTAGTTATCAAATGATAGTGATGGCTCCCTCAGCTGTTTTTAAGCCCAGGTTTGGTGCAGATGTTAGATGAATTTTTAGAGGAACAAAGTGCTCAAGAACTTGATTCATGGGTAGATCTTGGCCCATGTTTTATAAGTCTTCAAGGAACCACCAGAAAACCATTTTTTCTTGCTCTTTGTTTTGAAGCCTAACCCTATGGTACATGGACTGTTGCCATAAACTCAACTCAGAAGGAAATACGAACCATTTGTCAAGGAAAGTAGCAGCACATATTTTAGCCCTACAGTCCTGCAGGCTTGCAGATATTATACAATAAAATAAGCTAGTCCACTCTTTCTTTTTGAAACCCCAAGCTCAGTTTTAAGTCTGTTTTCTCCTTAGAGTTCACCCTATACCTGTTCTCCTTCTGGAAGACCTCCTAGCCCCAGGAGCCTTGTCTGGCTGGGCGATAATCCTGCCTGTATTGCCCCTTTCTGAAGGGGAGCCCTAAGCCAAGCCCAAGGTCCCTGCAGTTCAAGCCTGCCAAGCTCCCCACCGCGAACATCCTTCTGCCCACTCCCCCACGGCTCCTCCTGTGCTGCAGCTTCGCTCCTGCTCATCCTCAGTGCCTCTAAGTAATGACAGGCTTTGCATTTGTTCAGGGAGAGGCAGTTGCGTGAGAAAAATGGTGACTAGAAGAAGAAGAAGGAGGGAGGAAACAGGAGAAGGATGAGAACGAAGGCTGGAAGGAATTTCTGGGGGGTTTCTCATGTTTCCCAACCTCCTGCGGTTGCTCCATGTCTCCTCGAAGATGCACACTTCACTGCTGAGAGCCGTTGATCTTTGCAGCCTGGTTTTGTTGGCTTGAAATTCTGATCTGGGCCAAATTCCAAGCATTTACTCATTTAGATTAGTAAATCTAAGAGAAATTAAAGATGAAGATGTATTATCAGAGTCTTTAGCTTCTGTGTAATATTGGTGCATGCCTATGATTTTGTCATTATATCAGTTCTGGAGAAGTAGAAATTGCTTTCAGTAATTTAATTCTTACTCTATTTTATTGGATTCTTGTGTTGCTTCCCTGACCCCACGTCTCTTCGCTGAGTTATAATAGGGTTTTACAAATTTTCCTTGAATATCTGTTTCTTCAGGAATATCAAATAACTAAATGGCATATCCATTCTCTGTAACTTGTAACCGAACATGAAAACTGGGTGTACAAGGACAGTTCACAGAGCTGCAGGCTGGACAGGACCATCTCATCGTCTGTTCTGACCTCGCCCGTGTCACAGGCTATGCATTTCTGCCTCCTGCCCTCATATTGACCGCAGTAGCTTGTATTTGACTAAAATCTTAAGTGAAGGCATCCAGCTTTCATTCGGAGCCTGCAAAAGATGGACAACACTCTGCTTTCCAAAGTGATTCGTTAATTACTAGCATTGGCAAGTATTTAGGCTTTATTTTTGGTTTGAGTTTATCCGTCTTACAGCATCTTCAGGTATTGTTTCCTGTTACTCCGTCATTCGGTGTTTTCTCCAGGAAGACACTAACTTCGGTAAGGGGGACGTCTCGTTCTCTCCCCGCAGAGCCAGCCTACCCGCACCCCGCCGTTTCTGTCCTCACCTGGAAGATGCTCTCCCCAGCCACAGTGGCAACCTTGTGCCAGATTTCTGCACTTTCTCCAGTTTTCTCGTTTGTTTTGAAGCGTGGGGACAAGAGAACCGTGGCAGTGCAGCCGCCGGAGGTGGTATCGCTTCAGGGGGACGTGCTGGGACGGTGCCTGGGGTGAAGCACAGGCGGGGTGGCTGGGGGGCACCACTCTTTTAAAGCAGTTGGGATTTTTTACCCAGCAAGCACTGACTTTCATTCGTTGGGTTCAGCCCAAGCCAGTTTGGTTTGGTTCAAAGCAAAATACTCTCGCCAAATTTACTTTTTTTTGGGGGGTTGATGTTTTAATGATCTTGAAAGTTGGTTTCTGTGTCAGGTATGGATGATAAAAAAGGGCCTGGCTCGCATGCTGTCCTTAAATAGCCTCTTCTGTTGCCACCATCAGAGGCAGAATAGTGTGCTGGATGGACAACTGGTCTAATCCAGAAGAACTTTTCTTATATTCTTATTTTAGGATCCAAAACGTGCATTCTAATAACCTTCTGGTGACTCTTCATGAAGGACTATGGCTTCCTCCACATCAGCTTGTTCCAGCTTGCCCAAGGACTACGACAATCATTTTGGCTGGGCTTGCTCGAGGCCTGCTTTGCACGTTGCCTTTCATCAAGCGTAAGGTAGCAGCACACTTAATTAAAAGTGTGCACTCCACTGCCAACGTTTGAGCGGAGCTGAGTTCATATCCTGAGTTCCGCTTCAAAGGAAATCATCATGGAAAATCATGTATTTTGTATCTCTGTCTTTTATGTAATGGTTAATACCAATTATTATTATAGAGCAGCAAAACGTCTCTTATAGTCTGTCCTTTAAACAAAAGGATTTAAAGATTACCAGCCCATTAAAAATTATCCTCCCTTTTAGAAAATAAATAAAGGCTCATACCTGTGAATTGCTGTGCAATTCAGAATGGGATATTTGATGCTTCAAAGTTTTCAGGAGATGATACTGTAACGTGCCATTAAGCACTTCTTCGTCATGACTAGGAGTATCCTCAACGTGAAGGTTACCCAGGATTGCCCTGCAACCCCACGGACAGGCTGCCATACCTGCAGAAATCCCGGGGCCACGTCGAGTCTTAAAGGTATCGGTCCAGTGAAGGCAACTGGGATTGTGTTTAACGCAACGTGCAGGTATGCGCCAGGATGTCGCTTTTAGCGTGGAATTAAATCCCAGCCGTTTGTTGTAAGGCTGACCCAGCTCACGCTCTTCTTCGACCCAGGCAGCACCCGCGTTCCTGAAGAGCCAGACCCACCTCCCCCCACAAAACGCCTGTCAGTCTGAGAGTCACCAGCGTTTCCCTCTGGCCTGGATGGGAGAGATGCTCACGTGCAGCGGGGAGGCGGGTGGTCAGCGACACCTCCATGCTGTCCACTTTCGGACCTGAAGACTCCGTGGGCAATGCCGTAGCTGGCAGCGGGCACTGCAGCCAGTCACATAGTAAAAAGGATTATGCATTTGCTTTTGTTTCCGAAACATATCTGATTCTCTGCGACACAGCTTTGCAGCGTGAACGTCCGTCAGCTGAAGAGTCGGCATCCTCTTCTTCCACTAACCCTGCCTCTTCTTTGGCTGCGCGTGGAAATGACTCACCCGGGCAAGGAGACGGGAGTGACTTTGCCTGGGAACGCAATGGCATCCTGCAGCAAGTCGGATGTGCGGCACTCTCAGGGGTGTTTCATAGGCCATGTTTCTTGTGAAAAGGAACTTTTTCCTGACTGTTCCTAAATGGTGTTCAGATGGTAGGAAGCCTGGGTGTGTTTAAATGCATGTTGTAAAACTGGTCCTGCTGGCACCTACATTTACGATGTCTGTGAGGTCTCCTCCCAGGTGCTCAGCTTGCAGTCCTGCTGGTGTCTTTTTGGCCTGAAACCCCAGGCCATCTGAGGGCTGGGCTGGATCCTTCTCACATCTGGTCCCGGTTAAGCAAACCCTTAACGCTGCTCGGCCGAGTCACAAGTCACAGCACCTGCCCGCACCCTCACAGCCGCAGGGCAGCTCCTGGGCCCTGAGCAGACCCACAGCTGGGGTGAGTTACAACCCCAGCAGCTTCTTCTTCATCCTCAGCTTCAGCTGGGTGCTGGACCCTAATATCTGCTGGTGTCTGGCCAAGTGACAGCGTGGTTGGGAGACATTGTGGAGCTCCTTCGTCCTTCCTCTTCTGTGCTGAGGTGCTGGCTCCTCAAAAGCAGCAGCTGATAATGTGCTTCAGGTAAGACCTGAGGGTTACCGTAATTCTGCAGTGTGATCTTGCTGATAATAAGTAAAATGAGTTTGGGGTTTTTTTCTGACAATGCAAGGGATGCCTAGAAAAACAAGAGCATGGCATTAACAATAGCGACAGGGAATCTGCTGTGCTCCTTGCAGCTTCTGTATTGTTCTGCTATTAGTAATGTGCTTCAGACGTCCATAGAGCTTCCACTCCTTCCTCCAGCAGGTGCCAAGAAGCAACAGATAACCCAGCATCATCAAACGTGTGCTGCTGTGCAAAACTTTAACAGGGACCCACATATGTATATATTGACAGATAAGTACGTTACTACCAAGCATTTCATGCAAATGAAGGGTTATTCTGCTGTAACGCTGTCAGATTGTTGCAATTTTCTGTTTTAATAACTCCTTAAGGGGACATTAAAATCCTCAGTTGAATTTCTAGTGAAAGCCCTGAATTCCAGGTGCCTGTTCTTCCTTGCTCTGCGTTCGCACCCCCAGCTGAGCAGCTGCTGTTGGGAACGGTGGGGTTCTGCCCTGCCAGGCTGGGCTTTTAGTTTGCAGCAATCGCTTTGGGGGTGGCTTGGCGAGCTGTCCCCAAGTGTGAAATGGCGGTGTGCTCTCTGCAGTGCCGTTCTTGGTCTGTGTGTACATAATCATTTTGGTTAAGTAGAAAAAGTAATATTGTATTCATTTAAATATTGTAACATCTGACATAGCTGCAACACTCCAGTATTAATGGCTCACTTGAGGCCGATTCTTCTACTCGAAGGGTTTTTTCCATCGCAAATTCATCATGCAGGCATCAGGCAAAGAGTTATCATTCACTTCCCTTTTTGTGAAGGACAGATATTGATATTCTCCCAAGATGTGAAAATAGATCCCCTTACCAGCACTGCTTAGCATACAGGCTGTGTGCAGAGGCTCGTGTCAGCGGCGGTACCGTGCGATCGAGCAGCCCAGTGTAGCGTCAGAGAGCTCCGCTTTCCCGTAGAGCAGTTGTGGCAACACGCAGATGTTACATCTTCAACCTAAAAAGCTGGATTTTTGTAGAGTTTTGTGTTCTCCGTTGCCTATATCTAGCAGGATATTTTGGTCTGGTTAATGAGAGCTCCTGTGCTTTGGAATCTCTTGACTGTTAATTGGAGACAAGGACAGCTGGCTTTGAATAGCCCGAGGCATTGCTCATGGGGTGAGGAGGACCAGAACAAGGGCCGCTCCGGGGCTGCGGAGCTGGGCTTGACTTAAAGCTCTTCCCCATCTCCCAGCAAGACTTCGAGCAAGTTGCTGAGGCTCGTTGCACTTCCATTGCTCATTTGTGAAACGCACAAAATAGCGTCTTTCTTTTCATGTGCAATTCTCCCATGTGCTAACGAGGAATGTTGCGGCACAGAAATCCTTTCCAGCGTGTATTTACACGCGCAGCACAGCAGGCGCTTCCCCTTGGTTGAGGTCTCGGCTGCGGCACAGCAGCAGTGATATCCTGTGGCCCCACTACCGGCCTCCCAGGACTTGCCGAACAGCGCGGGTGCGAATGAAAGGGCAGTGAAATGGTGCCCTTCCCGCTCCTCTGCGTGCTGAGGTTACGTATGGATGTGTCCCAGGCCGACAGCTCCTCGCAGGCTGTGCGCAGGAAGCTGGACGCGGCAGAGGCGATGCTCTCTTGAAGCCTGAATCCCAGGCTCATGTAAAATGCAAGGCAAGGTATCGTTACAAACCCAAGGCTGTAATGGGTTTTGAGAAGTCCAAGGGTGTTCTCCTATGGTAGCGTCCCAGGTTTGCTTAAGAAAGGATCTAGTAAACACCAGTAAAATTAATGAGCTGCTCTTGGCTGGTGGGTCTCCGGTGATAGGTGATTTGGAGTAGCAACGAACACGCAGTCTTGGTGCTGCCAGGCTAAGGTCTGAGCATTATTGTGTAGGGCAGGATTGATTGATATCCTTGTCTAAATTATTCGCAAGCTTAGTCATTACTTTTGCAGCTGATAATTTCACTGAAGCTTGGGATATGCCATATTATGGCTTATAAAAGTTTAACCATCAGTGAACTCTTAGGCAATAAATCACCGCGGTGCTGTATTGCTCTTAAAACTTCATTGAAGCCCGTGGCTGAAACACCAGGAGAAGGGTGGCGGGTTGCGGGCATGGCACGGAATGCTGAGGCAAGCTTTAGGATTTGCATCCTGATCCAGTACCGCCCTTAGGCATGGGTCTGATCTTAAACTTACCCTCTGAAAGTCGCACCCTGCGGTGCTCTGCGGGGCTCAGCTCCTACTCTGCAGGTGATCCGGTGGTTATTTTTCTGCTGGTCCCAAGCATGTACAGCGAGGTCCCTGAGGACTGGCTCGGGTGAGAGCGTTTGGCTCGCCGGCGATCGCCTGAGGGTCGTGGGTTGTCCTCGACAAGCGCGAGCGGCCACAGGGACCATCTCCTCAGGGGCAGGGGTGTGTTTCAGGGTGGGATTCAACAGAGCTGTGCCAAGGCAAACTTTCAGTGTTTGGGGTTTTTTTTTTAATTTATACTTGGCTATTTTTCTGCTTTTCACTTCAGAAAGCCACGTAGCTGTTTGCAGAGAGCGCCGTGAAATTATTTGAAGCCTCTGAGACAGCAGAGCCTGGACTGGTCCATAGGTGATGTTTTTATTCAATATTACAAATATATTTGTAATTCCAGCGGCTGCAGTTTTGTACTGAGCTCTGTGCTGTGAAGCACATGCCTGCTGTGCTGGGGTTTGGGTCGGTTCTGTAGGGGGGTTGTTTAGTTTTGGGTTTTGGTATCTTTGCTAGGCTTTAACTAGCGATGGGTAAGGTTACGCATTCGTTTAAACGCAAGATGTGCTTGAGTCTAGAATTACCTGAAATAGCTTTTCATCGGGTGTGACTGAAAGCTGATTAGATCACATTTGATTTCTGCAGTTTTAGGAAGCTCCCTTTAAATGTAATTGAACTGCTTGGCAGAAAAATGGAAATTTAAGAATTCAGTGAACAATGTAGCTGGGTTTCCTGATTTCGCAGGGCACCGCAGGCATGTTAATACGCACCGTCCCTTGTGGTGACCTACCTTCTCGTTAATGGACCTGCTCGTCATACCGCACATCTCATCTTGGGGAAACGCGGGTTTTCCATTCTCCTGACCCTTTTACTGTGGTCAACGGATATTTTTTATTAGTTTTAGTTGTTGAGAGAAAGGAGCAGAAATAAAATGCAACTAAACCATGTGTGTAGTCTGGTAAATAGTTTGTGTGCTTAGGCTGGTAATTTTTGGTTATGGTTTTACAAACCTATGTTTCAGAGGTGCTTACCTACGTAGATAGCACAAGAAAGCATGGTTACTTTTTAAGAAATTGGGTTTTCTTCTGACAGCCGATCTGGAATTGGCATGTCGCAGCCGATGGGAGCGAAGGGGGAGTGCCATTCATTTCTTCAGAAGTTATTGCAGTGTGTCAAAAAAATTGCTGTTTTTCCATAGCATACGGCACGGTACGTGCCTGCCTTTATTACACGACCTATATAAAGACAGTGTCAGAGCTGCCATTGTTACACGCTGGAGGGTCTACGTTTCTGGGCTTATTGAGAAGAACAATCCAGGTTTTTAATAGCAGGCTTACATGAACGGGGGGGGGCAGAATCCGGCCCCATCAGCCTTCCCTGCTCTGTGAGGACTCGGATCAGCTCCTCTCAGTAATGCCCTGCAAAATGAGATTCCATGCCACGATAATTGTAAGAGCGGGGCTAATTTCTCTCATAGCAAAAATAATAATAATTTTTAAAAAGACTAAGAAAATGAAAAATAGTGGCTGTTAAAATTCTGGCATTATTGTTTATTTGCTGTCTCCGTGCTGTCTCACCTACCCATCTCTCCTATTTTTCCATTCTGGTTAGAGCTGTGAGACCCAATGTATTAAACTGCAAGTCCGTAGTAAACATCGTGATAATCGCGTCCTGCCAACGCCAGCTGAAAGCTGCTAATGGTTCAAAACGTCCTGACTTTATAGAGCAATCTTCCGTATGTAGTACGTTCTGCCTGGTCCTTAAGGAGAATGCAGATTTATACCAGCATATGGTCATCTGGAAAGCAGCTTTTTGCTTGTAAGAACCTGAAATGGGAACCTGGTGGTAGCGTTTCTGCAGGACTTTCCCTGACACAGGCGCTTAATTGCTATAGGGTTTGAGTCCAAGGCGTGCGCGAGGTGGATGGTGCACAGGAGTCTTGTGTGGGATGGGACTTCAGCAAACGCTTTGCCTCCAGCTCTTCCATGCATAGACTGGGTCCTCTCCGAGGGCCAGGATGGGCTGGAGAGACAGGAATGGCACTTCGGGGTGGTAAGGTGGCTGTTAACCGTGTGTGTGCCGGTGTACACCCACACACCTAATGCACGCAGGCAACGCACAGTTAAAAATGGTGTTCTGTTATCACCAAATTCATCGAGTACTTGAAATTGCTGTGTGTAGCCCTCGTGAATGCAATACCACATGGAGCGGTCAGAGGGACGGCAATGGTAGAGAGGTGATGATGGGCTTGAGGGTGCAGCCTGAACGCCAAAAAGGAGAGAGGAGGAGGGATCACAACAGCAGTGCGCGAAGGCAGCGATAAATGAACATCAGGCACAGGTTGCAGAACAGCTTCCCACCTCTTCTGGGGCTGGGACGTCTGTCCTGCTCGCAACGCCGTCCTTCCTCGGCACTGCTGGGCTAAGGGCATCTGCCCATGTGTTGGTCTCGTAAGACACGACGCTCTGCTCCACCACCGCTGCAGCGTGTCACTGCGGGCATTAGGTACCACTTCATCTGCAGCTTCCAATGGCATCTTTCCGATTGCTGTGTATTTATTAGCATAGGGGATGTCTCCGACACTTTAGTGATGCTGATTCAGCTCTGTAGTCCAGAGGAAGCCTGTTCTCTGTCCAGAGCAGATCTGCTCCTTGGGCTATGGGGAGGAGTTTTGATGGACAAAGACTATTTCTGGTCAGGAAGTGATTTCCAGAGAGCTTTGCCGGGCATGCCAATCCACTGGGACATGCGCTGGAAATGTAAAGGGTATTTTCTCGTGTTTATTTCTGTGTGTTCAAGGGAGGGAAAAATCATTAGAAACTTGAAAGTTTCCTTGCCACTCGTGGAATTACTCTTCAATATTAGAGCTTATTGTGTAAATTACCAGCACAAGAGATGGCTGGGCAACCTGCAGCTAAACTCCCTCACGAGGCTTTGCAGCCATCCGTAAATCTTTTGAATTGTACTCTCCAAGCTTATGATGTATTTAGACCCCCTTGAGCAAATTACAGATTTGCATTAATTCCCTATAATTTCCTATATAAGCACACAGTTGTTATCCATTCTGTTTTATGATAAAAACTCTTCAATATATATAGAGAGAATTAAACGGCACTGATTAACCTCAATTCTGGTAGTGGTTCTGGGTGGGTCTAGTTTCACTTACCTTGAGAAATCCTACCTTTCCATTCCCATTCCTGACTCTCGTATAACAGTTTAACCACACGCATAGGGTTCACCAGCAAATTTGTCACCATTTGTCTGTCTTAACTCCTTCAGTTCTGTCTTGGTCCCTGTGATGGCTGGTGCATCTTTGTTGGAGTCATTGGAGGTGCCTACCATTAGTCCTGGCACGACATATAATATGGAGCCTTGAAATACTTTTAGCTCTTTGCTCTTTCTGTTCAATCTACATAATTAAAGAAGTTGAAATCTGCAAAGATGGACACTGAATCAACCCAGAGAGATAAAGATGTCTACTCATATTTATTTCTCCTGCAAGATATATTCTTTATAAATCCTTCATGACACATTAAAAATTGACTCTTCCTTGTCTCAGTGAACAAAATAATTGTGCATCACCGAATTTCTCCTTCGAAAGTACAGAATGGATTGCTGTGGCACTTTACTCAATATTTAATTAAATTCAGTTTTTTAAAAAAAATTGAGAAAAACTCATTCTGATATGTGAGGAACCCAGGAACTTCAAACCGACAGTTGTTTAACAGCAGCAACAGTTCCTTCAAGGATGCTCTATGAAGCATGGCTAACACAGGCTATTAAGAAAGATAGGTAGGAAATGCATCAATATTTAGAAACCATGACTGAAGAGTCTCATTTTTAAAAAATAATACTACTTATAGGTAATAAAAGTGTATTGTTGGAATTAACAAGTCTGGATCTTAAGGAAAGCATTAACCTTGCTTTGATTGCAAGTGCTCGTTAGCCGTGGCACAGCCCTTGTTTTATGGGCCGGCACGTTGCATGTGATGAATACTTCACGCTTCCCTGCCGTAATTCCCTGGGACGGCCGGGAAGCACCGGCCTCTCTCAGCAGGATGTTTGCTGAACACAGAGCCTTTCAAAAGGAAGGAAAAGGTAATTTTCTAGTGTTTGAAGCAAAACGTGAAAGCATACCTCATGCTGTAGCTCTAAGTCACCTTAGATTTTCCTTTAATTTTTTTTTTCTTTTTTTGAGTGCCGGTTGAAAAATGACTGGTCTAGAGAAAATCCAGAATTCAAACAAAGCTTCAGCAAGTGTAGTATGTTTAGAGAAAAGTGAAGTTACGGGACCTGCACTTGTAACAGAAAGTTTGCCACTCTTGCCATCATCTCCTTTGGGTTGCATGTGCGGTGGGGTGTTTTGCTAATGTTCATAGACGTGCCTTCCTCCCAGTGTTCCTCAGGGCAGGTAAGCCAAGGAGAGCCTCATGCTTGGAGCAAAGATGTTAATGTTTGCAGTAGTATCTAGCTCTGGAGATGACCATCTCCAGCAGAGGCAGCTTTATCCTTGTAAGCAGAGCTTATGTTCTGCAGAGGGACAGAGCTGGGAGGTTCAGGTGGTCATCTGGTGATCCTCATGAAGTGCCAGGCAGCCGAAGGGGTGGGGAAGACTCTTCTGGTCACCCGAAGCCCCAGGGTAGAAGTTCCCTCCCACCGCTCGCTGCAGTTTGACTCAAGCACATTGCACGGTGTGCTGGTAATGGAGCTATTTCGTACGGGTTCGTTGTGAGCATCTGTTCAGTACCAAGGTAAAGTCAGCCAACGTAATTTCCACATAGACCATAAAACAGCATCAAGGTGTAGCGTCTTCCAGCGGAGAATCCGACCGACACTTCAGAATTGCAGTGTCGGTGTGAGGGTGTGCGTGGGTCTGTGGAGGGAGGAATGGCAGCTTTAGAATGATCGTGATAAATGCCTGCCATCCTAGGCTTAGCTTTCATCTCCTATAAATAAGGTCAGTCTTTTTGTGGTAGATTTAATGCAAGATTGAGAAAGAAATGAAATGTGTCAGTTTTATCATATCACAACACATTTCTGGGAGTGTTTAAACAGAGTGAAATATATAATAAGGTATAATATTGAATGAAAATGGGTTTTTTCTCTTTCTTATTCTTTTTTTCAAGTTAAAGTCTTGAATTAAAATAAAACTGATTAAAAAAGGAAGAAATATTACCAGTGCTGAGTCTTTTGAAACTCATGTCTTGGGAGCTAACAAAACACAGGATTAACTTCAGTCTCAATATTTGATAATTTAATTAAATTTTGTCTCAGGTAAAGGTGGGGATCAGCCTCTGGGGTATACCTAGGTAGTGCTTTGAAACTTTTTCTTCCACTGCAAAAGCCTTAAATGTGTGTAATTATGTGGCGAGAGAGCTAAGATTGTGCAGAAATAAAATCACATCGGGGCCAGGACCCAAAAGACGTCACTGCCGTCCCAAGCTGGGAGGTGGCAGCATTGGGAACGTGGTGGGTCCTGTTGAAACTGAAACGTCTGACGTGGCTAAATGCGATTCATCCTTCCGTGTGGTTGTTGAGATCTTTGGCTGAGGTTTTGGGAGTACTGGTGGTAATTCCCAGCCGCTCCGCTCAGCAGCGTGCAGGTGTAGATCAAGGAGGTGGCCAAAGGTCCCGAGGAGGAGCAGTACAGCCCTTGCGTTACTTCTCTGAAGCCTTCTCCTCCTGTACTGACCAGCAGATGTTTCCAAGGAGAGGACGTAGGTGGGTCTCTGGTGGCTGCCCTGAGCCTGGGCAGGCCCCCAAGGTGCTGCTGCCTGTCCGGGACACGTGGAGCTGCAGCCGCGGCGCTCGGTAACGCAGTCTGACAGAAACCCAAAGGTTTAGACAGGGATATTGTGCCGAAGAGGGACACGTCGTGTCTTGCGTCGCTGTGATTTGATGTGATGTGGTGTATGCTGTGTACGGCTCCTGTGAAGGCATCAGTGGTGTAAAATACTGAATGAATTAAAAAAAAAAAAAAAAAGATAATTTCATTGTAAGAAGAAATGGGGATTTGGTTTGAAAATCATGTTTTGAAATTATGAAGAGTACTTCGGCAAGAGATGCTGTCAAAACTGATGCACTTTAACCCCACAGAAGCTTTGTCAAAGCAGCGCTTTTTAGATGCGAACCCCCCACCTCTTTCAATGAAGATTTTAGCCAGCTCCTGCTGACCTCCTCGTTCTCTACCTGGGATCGGTGGTGCCTTTTGGACAGTTAAATCTGGAGGTTCCCTCTGCAGTGGGGGTCTCTGTGGCTGCGGTTCGGGTCCCCCCTGCAGCCGATGCTCTTTGAGCCCTTACAGCCCGGACGGACCCACCGCGAGGCGAGGGCATCCCCCAGTCGGCTCTAGGGATGCTTAAATAAAAACCCGCTCCTTGCCCCTGGCAGAGCTGCTTGGGGTACCGCCGGCACTCCGTCCCGGTGCTTACAGAGAACAGGGAATGCCATTTTTAATAAATAATCATAGTTCCCTAATGTATTAAATTGTTACATGAATTAACCTAACTTTCTACAAAATGTGTTTTAAAACTAATTTTATGCCTGCAATACTGGCATGTACTGAAATCTATGGGGAGGAACTCAATAAAATGCTGGCAGCCTGGGGATTTATTATTTATGTAATTTTTGAAGATTTTCATCTTTCTGGAGCCTGTAAGCAGATGGGCTTATAACATTTGATTTCCCTGGATCCTAATTAAAGCTGGGAACATTGAAGTTAAGGAATTAAGTGACCATTACTTAATTTTTCTCCCATTAAGATTTTTATTTTTTTTTCCTTTTTTCACACTTTCTAAGACTGCGCTGACTTTTCGTTTATTTTGACAGCATTTTGCAGTCGGGAGGGAGGGAGACTGGAGCAGCGTTTGGATTGACATGGCATTTCTGAAAACCTACACGTCAAGTTGCCTTGTGCAATGTATTCGCAGTGGCCGTGGCCCTGATGGCTCGGTGTCGGTGGGCGCTGGGATTGCTGGCGTGACGGCAGCGTCGGGCACTCAACGAGCGTGAGTTCTTCTGTCCTCGTCTCCACTGTGAGGCAGGAACGGGCCATTGCATCTCTGCGGGTGGAAGAGATGGAAGAGTAGGATGGATGCTCGTGTCTCCGTGCTTCCTCCTGCATTTGGTGTGTGCAGACCTTACGATCATGCTTTACGTTCAGTCCTGTCGCTCACCAGGTATCTTAGGTGTCTGTTGAAACAATGTTCACAGCCTGGCAAATGAAAAAAACCAACAACCCAAACCAACAACCCAACAGATAAATCCCATTGCTGCTACATGTGACATAACCTTGGCCGTGACACAACCTTGGGCATCACACTGAGTTTCAGATCCCACCAGTAACCTGCTCATCGCACCGTCCCTTAGCAGATGGCAGCCGACAGCCCTGTATGATGATGTTATTAAGTTAAATTGTGAGTTACAAATGTAGCTTGGGGTTTAATGCTTCCTGATGGGTATAGCTTTACATTTACATTTATATGACATTGATTTTTTTTGCTGGGTCATCATTGCCAACGTTTGTAACGTTAATAATTACAGCCTGGCTGTTTCGGCACTGTGGGGGCTGCTTCTGGTGCTCTTCTGGAGACAGGCTCACGGGTGGGGGTCCAGAAACAGCCCCAACGCTGACTTACGCCACGTTTTTCAAGTCCCAAATCCACATCTGCTGATAGGCTCAAGCTAAAAGAACAACAGAGGTTTGTACAATATAAATGCTAAAATATAAACCAGGCAAACTACATCTCCCCAGCACAAAAGGCAGGGCAGAGTACAGCTGAAAAATGGCTCGTGTGGAGGTGTTCACTGGGCGCTGTGTTTCGCTGTCTCGCAGCGCAGCACTTAGATTGCGATGTGTTATTGTACGGCCTGACAAACAAGAGTTTTTATGAGCCTGCAAGGGACTCCTCGAGAAGTAATTTTGAAATTACGTGGCAAAAAAGTAATTGTTTGTGTTTCCACCTGTTTTTCCTAGCGAGGAGTTTTGAAATGGCACAAAGCATTTCCGTGAGCGTTAGGAATGGCCTGGGTTTTCTAATGAGGTTGTTAGGCATGTCTGCTCCCAGTCCAGTCCCAGTCCCACAGGCAGCTGCCTCCCTGAGATGTTTCATGTCTTCTGTTGAATTGCTCTGGGCTTCTAACCGCTGCGGACGTGGTCATGGTTGTGGCTCTGTGCCCCTCGAACTGGAGCGACACAAGATCGAGATGCAGGCTGTGAGGCAGAGACCGCATTGGAAACTGGGATGAATTAATTGCTAACATTAAGGAGGGAATTACACAACCATACTAATGAAACTCAATGTTCAGGCCACAAGCTGATTGTGGCTAGAAGAAGGTTGGCAAGAAATGCCTTATGCGGATATTTCATTGCTCAGCTGCCTGTCTGGCCCTACACGAAGGTGCTTGGATCTCCTGGAGTCATTAGGATATGGAGATTAGACAGGAACAATTGTGTCTGGAGTTGTTAAGTGGGTGGTAGATGCAATACAGTGTTCGGAGGGTGTCGTGGTTCAACCTGGCCGGCAGCTAAAACAATCACCCAGCCCTTTGCTCGCTCCTCCCCAGCGGAGGAGAATCGGGGGGAAAAAAGGTAAAACTCGTGTGTTGAGATAAAGGCAGTTTAATAGGGCAGAAGAGAATGATAATAATAATCGAGTATGCCAACAAGTGATACACAGCACCATTGCTCATCACCTGCAGACCACTGATGCCCAGCTAGTTCCCGAGCTGTGGTCCAAGCCCCCGGCCAGCTTCCCCCGAGTTTCATACTCAGCGTGAGGCCGTACGGTATGGAATGTCCCTGTGGCACCTGGGTCAGCTGTCCTGGCCGTGTCCCCTCCCAGCTTCTTGGTCACCCCCCACCTCCTCGCTGGAGGGGCAGGGTGAGAAGCTGAAACACCCTTGACTGCTTGGCAACAACTAAACCATCCGTGGGTTATCAACGTTATTCTCACCCTCAATCCAAAGCAGGACGCTGGGTCTCTGCCATCCCTCTCGCGTCTCCTCTCCTCGTGGTTTGAAAGCCCTGCGTCCCTGGTCACCCGCCGCAGCTGCCTCGAGCCGGGCAGGGCTGAGGCTCCGGAGCTGGATGTGCCACACCGTCAAAACCTAATCAAGGCACACCAGGGTGGCTGTAATTAGTTAGGCAGGTTCTGTCCAAATACATGGCAACAGGTATAAAATAAAGCCACTTTTGTCGTTGGTGTGGAAAGATGACTGCAATGAGGCGGTTGGTTATAAAGGTGTAAAGTGAGTCTAGAAATGTACTGTCACCTTCCCAGAGATCTAATCGGAGTGTTTCCAATCTGCCTTCGGAGTGATCTGCTCTTTTTTAAAAATTTTCATATGTTAGAAGAATTTAGGGACTTTTTTTATAAAGGAGAAAATGAACTGCTACACGCTTAGACACTGAGAGAAAGTGTGAATCCTTTAATGATCCATAGTAAGTTGTATATAGTAAGGGAGCAGTCCCACGTAGTTTTGTATATATTTTAGTGCTTCAAAATGCCCAATTTCCCAAAGATGAGGAAAATTGCAAGCAAAATTGACCGAGACAAAAAATGTAGAGGTAAACATGTGAATGGCATTTGGGAGTTTCTTACAAAGAGTTTTATTAGATGATTAAAAAGATTGTGATTCCACAGCCCAGAAACATGACAGGTTTTGCTAAAAGTCTCCTCTAGCTCAGAGCATGAAAAAGGCAATTATTAGATATAAAAATAATAGAGGGGAAAAAGAAGAAATAGAAATTGATACAAAATCAAAATTTCCAAGTATGGAAAAGAAGGGAAGCAAAATAAGCCAGTATTGGCTCCTGCATTAAGGAACTCCCCAGGAGCTGGGGACTTTTTTGGCTGGTTATGATGATTTTGAACAAGTTTACTGAAGCCAGCACACTTTGGTAGGCTCTAACCCCCGTGAATGTGGCTGTGTGTTCCCAGGGCAGGCGGGTGGCCCAGCCTGTGGCTGGCCCGTACCCTCCCGTGGGTCGTTTGAAGCTGATACCAATGTGGTTAATGAAGAAGAGAGGAATTGAATAAATTTCACCGTCAGAGATGATTTCTGTTGTGTTTAGCTGTGTGCTCTGTATAGAGGAGGGTTTATTAGTATTTCTGCCTTTAACACAGCCTAATGTTTTGGTGATATGGGTATTGTTATATTTGAGTAGTTCCACCATGTGATCTGCCCTTCAGCTGTTTGAATTCCCAATATCTTGATCGTGTTTTCTACGTCTTTTTCCTACTTTCTGGCTGCCTCGTAACCGCTCAAATAAAGCGAGCTGCTCCCAGCGCTTCCAGAGCAGATCGGATGCCCTTTGATACCCGCTCTCCAAACAAGAGCTAATGTCAATACTCGTGGAGATCTACATCCATGGTGCCAGGAATTCAGCTGCAATATTTAGAAGTGGGGAAAGCGAAGGAAAAAAACCCCTCTTCTCTGTACTTAGCCTGGCTGGTTCTCTCTGGATGCCCAGTGCACCTCTGTGCGCTGTTTTTATGGTGGAACACTGGAGGCAGAAATTGCACCGTGGGGCAGAGAGGGGTCCTTCTTTAGGTGTCTCTGTACCTAATTTAGCATGCAGGAGCAGGGGGTTATCAGCTGTCCGCAACGTTGCTCGGGGAGGAGAGCGAGCGCTTGAGGCTCTGCCTGCAGAGATGGGCAGCAAAGGCAGGCAGACCTGTGAGCTGCTGCGGGGACGGCCGGCGCTGGGAGAGGGCTAATGGAGTCAGCCCTCATCAGCATCTCACCACAGCTGCTGGTCGGTGCACCCTCTGTTTCAACCTTGAAGCAAACTCGACCGGCCTGTTGGGAGAGCAGCGATCTCGTGCTGCGCAGACCGTGTTTCCAGGGATGCTCGCAGGTTCGGAGGAGGAATCCGATGGTACCAGGAGTCTCTCTGCAGCAGCTTCCCGGTTTCTTTTTCTTCTCAGCAAGGAAGAAAACCAAGATACGTAACATCTGTGTTAGGCTGCCAGGAAACAGAGCAGATCTTTCATCTCCCAACTCATCTGTATTTCTCAGCATGGCATGTGCGGTCCTCTGTAGGTCAAACAACGAATTACTTTAGCACTAAGGTGTTTGATGGGAGCAATGCCCCCCTGCAAACGTTGCCTACCAAGACGAATTATTTCTAATATATCCCCCTCTCTGTGAGACAAGGCTTCTCAAATATTTTTATTTAAAATTCTTAACATGTGTAATTCTTTGCAGCAGAGAAAGTTCAGTTATTGATTCCGATACCCTTGCTCCCTGCTGACAGCATGGGGCAGAGGCACTGGAAGATGCTGAGCTGAAGCAGTGGTTAAGGACAGAGTGCAAATACTGATCCTTTTCCAAGAAAAAGTAGTGGGAACCTCTGCAGCTTCAGAAAATGGCGTGGGCTTTTCGCTGTCATAGAGGAGTACGGCAAGGGCCGGGCTGCGCTGTTGGGAGCGAGAGGGGTTCTGCTTCCCTGTGGCTGAGGATGAATATTTTGAAGTTTCTGAATGTGCACGTAGAGTTTTCAGCTGTGTGTGGAAAAAAATGGGGATCCTTTGGTCTGTGCAAGCAGACGGGTCTGGGACCGGCTCTTTTCAGGGGTGTGCATCCTTTTGAGATGTGGGCGCTGACGTTCCCAGTCCCTCAGCATTTACAGGTCTGCAAAAACATCGAGTCTCGGTGCAAGTATGCAGCACATCTCAGGTCTTCTGC
This sequence comes from Aramus guarauna, assembly GCA_013400195.1. Lineage (NCBI taxonomy): Eukaryota > Metazoa > Chordata > Aves > Gruiformes > Aramidae > Aramus > Aramus guarauna. The sequence continues at coordinate 1,321,927 of VXBL01002157.1, read as the reverse complement.
TCCTTGGTATTGACTGCAATTCATCATGTTGTATACGTGCGCCAGGCAGGGAGGGGAGCAGGTAAAGCAGAGGCCGTTTGAAAACGGTTCTAGAGAGCGTGGGGTCAGCCTGGGCAGCCCAGCCAGCCGCTAACGGCGGGCAGGTCATTTACCAGCCTGGAGCTTAATTAGAGCAGTGGTGTGACGGGCGCTGGCGCACCGTGTGATCGCTTTACTGGTTGGGTTTTCTTTCTCTCAGGTCTTAGCCCAGCCTTTAGGAAATAGGGGCTCACTTAGGCTGTTGGCAGCCTGTTCGAGGGACAGAGCATCAGCTTCCTACGGCTGATGATAAGAATCAGATGATGATGGTGATGACCATTATTATTATTAACAACATAATTTCTGTCAGTTGCCTTCCAGTAGTCATTTCAGCCCTGTTCCAGAGTAAACAAGCAGTGTTATTCCTGCTCCAGAACAATAATGCACGTGTCCTGCCATGATGCAGGGGCATCGCAGACGTCGCCTGCGGCGGGGAAAGTTTTTTTATTTGCTACCTCTGGCCGGCGTGTTCAAAGTCTTGATAATTTCTTGGAGAATTGGGAAGAGCAGTAGGGAGGGCCTCAAAATGTATTGCTGCGTACCCCTAAACCGGCTTACTGGGGTGCTGCATGGGGCTGGCCAGGATGCGGTGGTCACCCGGACAGCGTGCGTCAGCCTGCGAGACCCGTGTGTGCTTCCCACCGGGAGCCAAAGTTGCTCCCTCCTCCACCTTGCTCTGGTTGAAGTTTCTGCTGGTTTTGTTTTGGGGTTGTTATCTACATAATGCAGCCTCTGCATGTTTAAAAACAAACAAGCAAAGCAAAAGCCCCAGGCAAATGCCCTCCAGAACACGGCAGGCTGCAACGGCAACCGGATGGCTCACCCCGTCCCTGCAGGGAGGGGAGGATGGTCTGGAATGGAAAACATTAAATGAAGTTTAATCAGCTAAAAATGTACCCAGTCTTGGTTAATTTGCAAACAGCCAGAGAAATGTAAAAGAAAATAACAGCACCCTAGCTGGCCTATTGCTGCTTAAATGTTTTTTTTTTCCCTAGATACCGGATTATTTCCCAAGTAGCAGGGGGCTGTGGGCTTTTCCTGCCCTGTTTCAGGTGCTGGGGGCACACACAAACACTGGCCGCTTCCAAGCGAGTTTCCCATCAGGATCCCGTTTGGCAGAGATGCCGCCAGTACTTCAGCACTCGAGAGTGCCCATGCTTGCAACATCCCAGCCATCTGCAGCAGATTAACTTCCTCGGGCTTCTCTAAATCTCTCCTTCCTGTGATCTCCCAGCATCATTTACAAAACCCCAATTTATGCCCCCCAGGTTGACCTTTAAGCCTTTCTTACCTTAGTTGAACTTGCAGCATATGAATCTGTTTACAGGGCTTTGCTTTCCACCTAGCAGGGTATTATAGATTGGATTTTCACCATATGGCACTTCCTTCACAGCTACATCTTAAAGAAATTGCTTACAGGTGCAGGGATCTCAGTCTGAGGCTTTTCCCAACATCCTTGTGACCCCAGTGAACATTTTTATTGACTATTTTTTCTTTTTTTTCTTTGCAGCTTTCAGCTGTTGTGCTGACTTTCACTTTTTTCTTTTTTTTTAATCTTTTTTTTTTTTTTTTTCCCATACATTCAGAGACTTGCCTTACTATTACAGAAAAAACAAATAGGTCCTATCATGGCTCAGGTCAGAAATATTCCCTTGTATGACCTTTGCAAATCCTCTTTACTCATGGGTTTTACATGATAAATTAATGCTTTAGTGAAAAATGGTCTCAAAGTAGTCATATTGCATAGCATTTGTTTTTGACCTGTGACATCCTCCAGTCGAGAGTTTTCCAGATTTTCTTACACACATTCCTGGTTATTTATGGGATCTGCAGCTGATAACGTTTCTATTCACTCGGGTCTGTTTGGGAAGCAGCTGAAGTATTCTCAAGCATGAGATTCGGCCTTGGCTTTCCTTTCCTGAATGCAGATGCTCTGCGATCTGCGGTCGACAGGAGCGGGGTGCAGGCGTCGGGCGTGCGGCTGCCGCGGATGGAGCCGGCTCCGCTCCGCTGGTGGCTCAGCTAGCCGCAGCCTCTGCCGTCACTGAGGATGTGGGGTGCGTTTTGCCCCCCCGTTAATTGATATCCGGACGTCTGTATGGCCTTTCTTCTCTAGAGATGTGCCGCCACCTGAATTTGAAAGCCGAGTGCGACTGTCTGCTTGGCGATAGTAATAGTTGTATTTTGCCCTGTGTATCTCCTGACTGCCCAACCCAGGGAGGGAGAACAGTCTCTCGGTCCTTAACGAAGATGAAGATGTGCGTGAGGGCGGCGAGGGGCTGCTCAATGGAAATGAGCACAGGGCAATGGAAATTACAATTCCCAAGGCAGGAGAAGGGCCTGGGTAATTTGACATTATCAGGCAGCCCAGGCAATCCCGGTGGTGGATTATTGAGAGCTGTCCCATGAATTTTAAGTGCAATTCCAGGGGTTTTTAATGAATCCACATCTGTCGGAAGTGCTACCCTGTAACCGGAGAGTTATCACAGGGAATACTTTCCTTTTAAAAAAGGAGACGTGGCAGCTTCAGGCCAGCGCTCTGCAAAGCGTTAGAGAGGCGGAAGGAGAGAGTTGTCATGGTCACGGAGGCAAACGGAGAGTGATGGGAAATACATTATTATTACTGTTGTCTTGCAATCTAATTTAGTATCTTTTTTTCCATAAAAGGTCTCTTTTTTAGACAATGGTAATGGTTGGATGTGATCTCTCTAGCTTTAAGCAGAGTGTCTGACACACCGGAAATATTATTTGAAGTTGATCCGATGGCGATTAATATTAAAGCTGTAAAGGCGAGGAGGAGCTGGCTAACGGGGAGACGCTGGAGTTACGGGGTGGATGGCAGCGGTGGGGATCGGGTGTGTGCTCACTACGCTTGCACAAGTAAAACTGGCACGACTGAGGAGGTGTGGATGGGATATAGGGAGAATCAGGTGACAGTATCGATAAGGGTAAGAGAAGTGCGAGGAAACTGGATGTCATAAAATGCAAAATAATGCTTTTATAGCAACACTTTGCTGTCACCTGGGGACTTGTCATCTAGGAATGATGGAGAGGGGAGAAAAGTCTGGCTTAGAGTGGTCGTTCGTAGGATGAGGGAGGCGTGTGGCACATCTGCGAAAAGCCTGTGTGATTTATTTATTTGCTAGGACGCGGGAGGTGAGGCGGCTTTCGTAAAGACTGGCCAAGGTTACAGCTGCCGTGCGAGGCCTTGGTGTGACCTCCTTTGGAATATTTTGTGCGGTTCCAGGGATGATGTTCCAAAAGATGAAATTACTTGGACTGGGTGCAGAAAAGGGCTTCTGGGATGATAAGAAGAGCGTAGGAGCTTCCTTACGACAGTGTCATACGGGAGCTTGTCTTGTTCGGCCTGACAGCACGGCGGGGCCAGGCCGATCTCTGTAAGTGCATTTGGGATTAAGAGTCAAGGAGAGAGAATATTTTCTTCAGTTAAAAGAAAATATGGGGTTACTGTTAACTGAGCTATAAATTGAAAGGTAACAAGTTTGGATGGAGAATTAGCAGGTGGCACGGTGGTTGCTAGCCATTCGAGGAGTGAAGCTTTTCACCCTCGTGGCAGGGAAGAGGGAGCACAGCCCACGTCCTGAGCAGTCGAGAGCAGGAGCTTTGTGCGCATCTCCTCTTCGTATCCGTGGGGCCCGTGTCTGTCTGTCTCTCTGCCAGCTCCTGGTCATTTTTCATCTTTCATTCCCACTGGATTTATTCTTGCCGTCCTTCCTCCGCTCCTTTCCTTTCTGAAAGCGTGATACAAATGCTGTCATAGCCTTGAGTCAAAGCTTTGGAAACCAAGTGTTTCAGTAAATGTGGAATTAGAGCAGAATTTATTTATTTTGCCCTAAATGTTATATTAACTTTTCATTTATTTATATATTATAGCAAATGGACTCAAACTAGAGATTTATTTCTATCCTGGAAGACCATTTTGATACAGTTTATTGAAATAAACTGGAAACGTTACAGAGACGCCTCCTTTAACTTGCGGTCTGAAATGAAAATGAAATGATCAGCATATTGGCTAATTAAGAAAAGGCATTTGTAATTTAAGTTTTAGTCTTCAGTATAGCTGTAAGTCACAGGGTAACGATGGTAGTTAAAACAATATTATGAGAATCGGGGACATTTTGATTCTGATGATGAACCTGTGAAATGAATCAACCAATTTAAAGTTTAACGATGCCGTTAGTGAGGCTGAGTGTGCATGCTCTCCGCTGGCAGCGGACTGCGGTCCGAATGCAAAGCTGCTTTAAACAGGAGTTGATTTGCCCTTTTATTCAGCAATTCAGTAGAAAGGGGCTGCTATTTGGTATCACTTCAACCTGAAATGAGTGCCGGTTCAACTAGCAGGGAGTGAATTAAATTTGATTGCATAAAAAGCCTGTGTAAAACCAAAAGTTAAATGCCCTTTTATTGGGGTGAGAACTGTTAGTTTTGCGGAAGGAATTGTAAAATCCTGCAGAAAAGCAGGGGAAAAAACCCAAAAAACGTTTTCTTTACGGCTTGCGTTACACAGCGCCGTGCCGCAGCAGCCTGGCCTTGTGCAGACAGCCACCGATGGGGCCGGTGGGTTTTCTGGGCCAGTAGCTGCGGTTTCACACCAGCCGGTCCCTGGGGTGACCGTCCCCATCACCATCGGGCCAAGCTCAGTACCAACCCGACGGGACTGATGGATTTTGGCCGCCCCAGAGCACGTACGTCTGCCCAGAAAGGGCTGTGCAAGGTGCCCTGCCCTTAAGGACCCGTTGGGTTGTGTGAGAAGCTGCCGTGCCCTCACAGAAGATAGAGATAGAGGTACCGATGGGTGGGGAAGAGAGGTGGCTTTTCACTTGGCCGGTTTTCTGGCGGGGCAGTGGCAGCGTCGTGGCGATGGACCTTCCTGCCTGCAGAGAGCGTGAAGTGGTCGCGGTCGCGCGTGCAACGCAGATTTGCCGTCTGACTTGGTGCCGCGTCTCCTTGGGCACTTCATGGGGTTACGCCGAGGACGAGTGGAAAAGCAGGAGCGATGCTCGCTCCTCTCGTAGGGGAGGTTACGGTGCGGCTTTGAACATCTGATGTCCTCAGAGCAGCGTACCGTGAACCACATTTCCGTGGGCTGCGCTGTCGCTGAAGATGCATCTCCAAGCTGCGGGAGGATTTCTTGGTAGACGTAGCCCATATGTCCTTGCTCCACACCCAGTGGAGATGTGACTGTAACACTTGTAGACCAGGCAGTGAGCACGCAAAGGCGATGGCGGAGATGCTCGTGTCGCCCTTGGCTTGCTCAGCGGTGTGGGTGGCAGCTGAAGCTCTCCTTGGTGCTCCTGCTGGAGACCCTCCCCTGCATTCAGTGGCTGGCCCCACGTGGTCCTCTCCTGTCCTCCCTGGTTTAAAGCCTTTAACTCAAGTGCAGCCGTTCCTAAGCCTTTAGTTAGAGCGCAGTCATCACCAGCTTAAAGCAAAATCAGGGGCTGATGAAGGATGACCCGCAGGATGGAGTCAGAGTCCTGATGAGCTTTGTCCTCCCCAAGACGTGACTTGAGATGGAAAACGTTAAGGAGAGGCCAGGAGTATCCCCGTGTCAGTGTAATCCCATGGGATGTGAGCCCGCGTCCACACTGAATTCCTTCTGCTTCGCTCTGTCTCACTGGGAGAGGAGTTATCTGAGCAGTAGCACTGTGTTTTTCTGGTCAAATTAAACCAAGAAACATGGTTTCACCAGAGAACACTCACAGTTCATCGCTGGAGCTGTTGTTTTTAAAAGAATTAAGTTCTTGAATTAAGTCAAACAACTAAAAGGAAAACAAGGAAATCATGGTTTATTTATAAATGACTTGTGAGCATAAAAAGAGGCCACATTTGCTGACCGAATTATTCATGATGAATGATTTGCTCAGCCCTAGTTAGTAAAAGATTTACAATGATTTTTCCTCTCTTTTTCTGTCTTACTCTGTTCAGCCACATAGCTGTTTCCTCTGTGGATATTATATTAAAATCTCTATGTATGGTAAACACCATTTCTTATTGCAAGCATCTATCTTGGAAGCAAAGGTAAAAAAAAAAAAAAAAAAAAATTAAAAAAAAGAAAGGAAAATGCACCATGAAGATTGATTTCTTTCATTTTTATTGAGTTAGAACTTGCAGACTTGAATTGAAACAGGGTCTCATTTATCACCAGACTTCGTTGCATCTTTAAATAAACCCATTTTTATCGAAATATGTTCACAACATAATTTATGAAAGTAGCAATTTGGCAGATTGAACTATATTTTTCTGAATTGAATCTCTGTTCTCTCTGATTTAATATTTAATAACTAAAGCATATCTGCTAGTGAACTAGATAGAAATGACAAGTCTTCTATGTGGGCTGATTAGGGGAAGAAAATCCTGCAGGCAAGTAATATCTCAGTTTTCAAAGGATGCTTTTAAGCTATTCAATTCTTTTTCCTCTTTGAAATTTTTATAATAGTTTGAACAACCTTGAATTAACAAATGTAAATTAGTGGTTTAAGTCGCACTTCTTAAATACTTACCTAGATAACTTCAGAGAAGTGAGTTCTGACTGCTTACAAATAGATATTTCTAGAGAAGATCCACAACTCAATGATCTTTTGAGTGTTGCAATAAATGTATAAAATATGTTATTTGAAATAAAATATTTGTACTGCAGAAGTAAGGCCCAGGTTTGGCTTGTTATTTAAAGATGCGTCTAACTCTAAATATTTTTGTCGCACCATTGGCTTGAATCAGACTTAAGTCAAGAATTATCTTTTTTTGTTTTTAAAAAAAAAGGGGGGTAAATCTCTCTAATGAAGCTCACAAATGACTTCTTTTTGAGAAAATACCTTCCTTATCTCTCTCAGAATTGATGGGTTAAGGGACTTTGCTGGGAGTGCTGAGCTGGATAGCTACACGCACACAAGTGAAAACAAGACACGATTGCTGCCCGAAACCCAAAACGAACCTCGTCAGAGGTTTCACTGAGTTTGAATAAGTTGATATTCCGGATTTGGGATTTCGACGTGTGTCTGTGCTGCCGGGCTGCAGCAGGACGGCCTCTGCACGGGAAGCCCCTGGGCTCCGGGGTGATGCTGGGAACAGACTAGAAGGATTTTCCTGCGCTATTTCTGGCTGGTTGAACAGTCGTAGCCCTGACTATAAAAGCACGGCTTGATATTTATGGCTGCCGTTACAGCCTTGTGGCTTAAAAAGAACAGTCTGGTTTTGTGGTAGTGCAAGTCTGAAGGGGTAAACCTTCGGCCGAGACCCCGTCTCCTCAGCTGCTCAGTGTGCTTCAGCGAGGTGAGATGCGGCTGTGGCCAGGAGCTGCCCGTCCTTCGCAGGCACGGCGATCCGCTTTTCGCCATCAGTGTTGTATAAGTAAATAGAAAAGTATGACGTGGCTTTAATCTTCCCCCAGTTCGGGTTTTTGCGGGGTCGCAGGCAGGTCCTCGTGGCCGGCTGGTTTCTGCGGCAGGAGATGTGGGCTGGCAGGAGGGAACTGCAGCCGCGCGTGAAGCCTCAGGGATGGATTGGACCCGTGCTACCTGCCTGCCTTCCGCCAGCTTGGGCCCCATTCAAACTGCAAGACTGAATGTGCTTACTTACATAATTATATAGTGTTTTAAAATACAGGAAGAGTCCTAGCAGAGGCAGAGTCATAGCAGCATTAAAGAGCAAAAAGCCCTTTGGCTTTTCCATTAAGGTGACCAAAAAACCTCACCAAATTTTGATTTGCTTAATGCGCAGTTGCTGCCTGCCCAACACTCGCCTTCCCGGCTGGGCACATTCTGGTAACGGTTAAACAACTTGTGTCTTCCCTTTTATCGTTAGCGTATTGGCAGCTTGCAAGTTTGGCATAAATATTTGGCTGCAATTCGAATGAAGCAATATTGAATTGTGGGAAAGCAAAGTCCTTCACTTCAGGAGAAACCTCCTCTTGCCCACCTCTGCCAGCCTTGATGTCGGGTATCAGTTGCAGTCTGCTGGGAACTGAGGAATAGCTTTTAAACTCTGCTGGGGATTTTTATCCCCCCTTAATTGTGCTTATTCCTCTCTTCCTCCAGCACTTAATTGATTTCTGCATGCTTGCAGCATCTTCTACCAGGCCTGAAGGGCACCGGGGTGGCATCTTGCCCCTCTTCCGTGGCTTAGATGGAGTCCTGATAGGCAAGAGCCGTTCGGCTTGAACAGTGGCAGAGCTGCATCTTGGAAGATGTGAAGAATAATTAACTGGCAATTTATAAAGTATTAATTAAATGTAGTGATCCTTTCACACTACTGCAATCTGTAATAACGCACGTGTGCCGCAGCAGGCAGAGATTTACGGTCACTGTGGGAAGGGCCGCAGACCCTTTCGTGAATGCAGTAGATCACTGGGATTTGACCTACTTCGAGAGCGATTGCAGAGTTTGGGCTGGTGAGAAATTGGAGGATCGATGGGTGCCTGTGCAGGGGAAGCCCGGCCAGCTCCTGCCGGTTTTAATTTTTAGTCTTTCAAATGGATTTCACCCAAGAGGCAGGTGCCGAGCTCGCAGCCCTTGGGACGGGTCGGTGTGGCATGGCTGCGGCCCCGCTCGCTCCCCGGCATCCCACCCCGGCGCTGCCGAGGAGGAGGGATGCTCCAGCCCTGGTCCCGGGGGGTTTCCAGGCGCTGGGGCCGTGTTTCATTGCTGGCCCGGTCGTGCAGCGTGTGCCGGTCGGTGCTCGGGAGTCTCGAGGCCGTGAGTCCTCCCGGCTCAGCGCAGGGTGTGCTCCCACAGACAGAAACGAAGAGTTCACGCTGCGGCCATCCAAGGAGCTGCACCGGTCTGAAATTAGTGCAAATAAAGCAAGGCCAAGGCAGGACACAACACATATATGGAAGAGGGGACGGCATAAACAGGGCGGTCTCCTCCGTCTGCAGACCACCGGTGCGGCTCTGGCAGCTGACAGCATTGTGCAGCCTATTTTTGCATCCTCTGGTATGTGCTCTCTGTCTTAAAAAGCCCGATAAAATAAAAAATAGCTCTTCCCAAGAATCCTGGGACAGGTGAAAAATATCCCCAGACCAAATGGCCGACAAAGATGTAAGTTGAAGGAACGCTTAAAATAAAGCTGTTGCTGGGGAGAAATGAAAGCTTAGGGTTGGGAAGTATAACAGGACTTGTAATATGTAATTAAAATCAAATTTATCAAGACTAGCACTCATTATATGGGGTTTGGGGTTTTTTTTCCAAAGTCACGGAACTGTGAAGTTCTTTGAGAACTTCAGTGATCAATAAACCATTACAATAGTGACACAAACTCTGAACCTAATTACCAGCAGCAGCACAGCAGAGCTTACCTAATGAGCTATCAGAATTATGGGGATGGGCAGGAGTGTGGGGGGTTAATATCCTCTTTTTTATATATTTTTCTCTATATACCTTGATCTCCTGAGTGCAAAGAATTCAGGCTAAAAAAGGAGGATAATTAGACTTATCTCTTATCATACCTCAAACTGCAAGCACAGCATCTATTTTTCATGGCTTGGGTCAAATTCTGATTTCCTGGAATACAAGAAGCCCCCTTGTTTCACTAGCACGGCTCCTAAACCTTGCTGCATTTCATTCTTAATGAAGCATACAGGTGTACGTTTCTTTCTTTTTCTTCTCCTTGAAATGGTTCTGTTTATAGGCACTTTTTTCCCCCCTTGTATTAAAGTGAATCCCTGCTGCTGGAATCTGAAAATTCCAGAATTTAGACTTGCTGATGTCCTACAGAAATCATGACACCCGTTGCCTGTTACGGGCTGTGGATCAGGTTTAACATCCCTCCAAACAAAGTGTCGGAAGTAAGAACGGCCCCGTCCTCTGGATCCTTAGGGTGACTGATCCGCCCTGCTGTGAAGTCCCAGACAGACGTGTGTGTTAGTGGGACAGAAGGATGCTCTGACATTAGCACATCTGGTATTCACATTCCGGTAACTTTGTTTTGTCATGAACATTAGGTGGTTTCATTTCTTTTTAGAAATATTTTACTTACGGAAGTGTTTGTCTTTCTAAGCGTCCTTCAGTATGTTTAAGTCATATATTTGTTTGGGGAGAAGAGCGAACACAAGTTTGGGCTTACTGTGACGTTACAGTAAATACCTGGCTATTGGCAGCTTATTTATCATTTGCTGGCAGATGCATACTGGAGTCTTCTGCTCTAATCAAGATTTTTCTCTGCATTCGTCAACTCAGTAACCAGTTGGTTATCTGTGGACACCAGATGGAAAATCAGTGTTGAGGCTGAAGCAGTTTTACCCTTTTCGCTAACGGTTTCCACCAGGGCTGGCAAAGAGGGGAGCATGAGCTCCCCCAGAAGAGCATCTCCTGTTGCGGCTGCCAGAGGCAGAGCAGGACCTCGGAGGCACCGCTCGGCTTCGTCCTGTTCTTGCCTGCGAATGCAGGAACCATCCATGCTTTCCTTCCTCATTTACCTGTAAATTAAATACCTGTACATATGGATATATTTCTTCCTGAGAGGCATCCGGTCTTCATTCCGAAACATGTAGCGATGGTGGACTCACTGCTTCTCTTCTTGGTGTTATCCACACTGATTGATTAAGTTCGTTTGGACATGCTCATTTGAATTTTGCGGCATCCAGTCATTTATTCCTCTTGCACCTTTCAGTGTGAGATTGAAGAACCCTCCAGTGCTGTTTTTTTCTGAAAATAATCAAGGTGATAAACTGTAATCAAGCCATCTCTCAGTCATCTTCTAGCTAAACTAGGTTGAACTTTTTTCAGTTTCTCACTGCCAGTCCTTGAACCCTTTTCTTGGTACTTTCAGTGCTTCTTCAGGTTTTTCTTAATGAGGAAGAAGAACGAATGCTACACCGTAGTGGTGCTGGTGTCCTTCATGCCTCGTACGGGTCCCTGTCTCTGCTCCCTGAGGGACCCTCCAGCACCCCGCTCCAGCACCCAGCTGGTGGCCTCGCCGCAGAGATGCGCTGCCCTGCGAGATGGCTTAGCTGGGAGACAGGTCCTGCACGTATTTCTATATACGTATGTACATCATCATATTTAGAGATGCATCCGTAAATTGTCTAGGCGCCTACCATACGTGGCTGAGTCCGTTAAAATGAATGTGAAGCTAACGTCCCCAAAATGCTAAACCAGGAAAATTTCTCAAATTCAGCCTTTTATACCAGGAAGTTACAAGCTCTGTATTTGTAAAAAGGCAAAAAATTCCACCCAATTGTAGCTATCAAAGCTGAATTTGGCTTTTAAGGTTCATTTAATCACTACAATGGCTTAGTTAGAGAGAACGCTGCAGAAGGGTAATTTATCTTTATTTGTCAGCTCCCCAGGGCTGAGTTCTTTTGAAGGGCAAAAGTGAATAGGAGGTAAGAATAAATTGTAAGCTGTCTAATTTTTGACCTGTGATTTCTTTCAGACATTATGTTTAGGGAGTTTTTGAACAGTGGCATCAGGAGACCACGGGTGAAACCTGTAAGGTGTGCCAGCCTTGGCTGAGCCCGTGAAATTCCGTAGCTGTTCACACGTTGTAACCAGGGAAAATGCGTACGAGATTTAAAGGGGACAGAAATGAGTGAAGCTCTCTGCAGATCTTTATAGTTATGGTGGGGCAAATTAATTTAAGCGATATAAATTGGTTCGATGAACCTACATTTTCACTCTGTTTCAGTGTGGCAGCAGCGGCACGAGCCTCATCTAGCACCCACCAAAGTCAATAGAAAGACTCCTATTGATTTCAGAGGGGCTTGTATCTTATTTAATGAAAACTTCACGAAAGACGACTTGCACATGTCCTGAGTAATGTTGTTGTAAGGGAAACTGCTTCCTGCTGTGCATTTAAAAATGGGTCATTTCTGTGATTAATGCTGGCTCCTAGGAAAGCTGTCCTTGCGCTAGGTCATCCGTACTCGAGGACAGAGTGCTTCATCTCAAAGGGTCACAAAATTGTCTGTCAATTACAGGAGCTGATTGACATGTAGAACCCCGCTAATAAAATCATACAATTGCAAAAATAAAATGACGTTTCGCAGTGGACTTGTCAATGTCCCTGACAATAACTTTGCCCACTTGCATTGTGCCTCAGGTTTGGCTTTGTGGTTGCATTGTCCCGCTCTGGTGCCTCTTTCCAGGTTCTGGTCCAAGCACTTAACTCACAACCTTTTTGCTATTTGGCTCTTAAATTGAAACTACTTGAATCCGAAGTTTAAACCATGTGTTTTCCAGTCCCACTGTAGACAAAGCTAAAACCTTGACAGGCCAGTGGTAGAAATCTTCCAGGAACGGTCATTCTCCCTAGGGCTGGGTCTTGGCTGCCAGCGAGAGATGACTAATGAGCATCAGCAGTTTGGCTAGAAACTGGTATTGTGGAGATGGAAATAGGTAAGTTTTACCATTCTGTTGGCTGATGAAATCATGCTTGTTCACAGGATATAGTGTAGGCATGAGTCAGCCACCATCAAAGCCGCTGGGCTTAATGTCACGGTTGGATTTAGCAGTGAGATGGTTAATGCACTTCAGGTGTCTCACCTAAAACTTTCTGCTTTTGTTCATAGTGAAGCCAGACAATTCCAAATTTGTCATGCGAAGTCAAATGCCCCCTGTATCCCATCTCCTGCAGGGAATCAGAAGTCATCTTAGAGAATTAACTAAACTGACACATAAAGCGTATAAATAGATGTCAGAGCTCTCAGTGTTTTGGGTAGCTTATATCTGACCCTGTTTCATTGTAAAATGAGTCCAACAATAAATTTTGGGTTCCCTGTGAAGTTTATCTTTATATTTGTGTGGGAAAACTTTGTCTTAAAATTTACCTTTATTATGGCTTGACAAAATGCAGTGAAGTAATACTTACTAGTGAAATTATTTTAAATACAAACTCCTAAACTCAGGCTTATTTTTGATAAATACCGTTGATCACAGATGGCATATCTTTGATTGTCCTTAACAGAAATTGTCGAAGATGCATAAGCAAAAATTGTTTTTCCAAAACAGTAGGAGAAACTTGGCTGTAACAACAATATTACTTGGAATTAGAATATTAGGCTTTAATTGGAGGCAGTGCCTTCAAGTTAGGGTTCACACGTTTTACTCTATCACATTATGGCATTTATTGTTGCTCTTTGAACAGTTCCATTTGGTTAACGGGACTTAAGAGGTAAAAGTCATCTTGAATCTGTTTCCTTGAAGAAGAATATTCAGAAGGTAAAACTGACTCTCTAGCTGTTATAGTTGCTGTGGGTTCTTTAGTTCCCTTCTTTGTATTTCATACTCTCCTGCCCATGTTAATTTTTTTACCAAGGGATCTTGATCTACCAGGGATATCTAGCTAAACAAGTTGACCTCGTGTATACGGTGACAAGAGGATACAAGCAGAAAAGGGCAAGTAGTGCAGCAGCATTTGTTTCTAGTGATCAACGACAAATTTATGGTGGATGCTTGGTTTTATATTGCCCATTAAAGTGGTATTCATCCATGGTGGTGAGCAGACAGCACACACAAATTTCCAGTTTAACGAGGTTCAACTTCATTCACTTTTATGTGAATTCTCTGTTCTTTCTGCTCCAGCCTGGAGGTGTCGGGGAGCTTCTGCAGCCGCCACGGTGCACGGCAGAGCGGCAATGAACTAGTAGGGATGAGATGTGAAAACTGAGATAGCTTGAAAGCCCTTTGGGAAGCTGGGACGGTAATTAAAGCTGGCGATAATTAAGCATGTCCTAGCTAAGGCAAGAGGAGCATCCACTGCAAGCAGCAGAAGCTCTTGGCTCTCCCACCTGGTGGGTAACGCAGGATGGGACCCGGAGGGACCCCGTGTTCGTGCGCAGATGCAAGAGGCGTAACTGTCCTTCTCCCTCCTTCTGGTGGAGGAGGAGGCTGGAGCAGAGCTGGGCACAGCTCGAGGGGCACAGCAGTCATACCTTTCAGTTGATTCTGTCTTGGGTGTTTTCAGTTGGCCCCCATAATTTTGGGCTATGGATGAGGAAGCCTGACGGAGCAGGAGAGACCAGCCAAACCCCGTGCCAAACCCCAGCCTCAGGCTCCTCTGCCTGCGAGTGCTCAGCAGGATTTTCTGCTCTGGCCTTGGTCACCGCCACAAACGCAGAGATCAGAAGAGATTCGAGGCTGTTCTGGAAAAGGAAGAATAGCTGATAGGGTCTGTACGTACAGGCATAAAGTGAGCTGGTCTCTGCTTTTACCCGTCTCCTAGCTTTAAGCGGGCTGTAGTAAATGAGCTATAACACAGTCAGAGAATAATGCCATTGGCTGCCTTTTATTAAAATTGTCCTGCTGTCCTTCCTGCTCTTCGCCATGAAGTTGAGGAGTTTTAAGTGAGGGTAAAAAGCTGCAGACACAGAGGCAGCCCTGCCTACGGCCCCGGAGCGGCTCAGCAGCAAGAGGGACGGGGGCTTGCGCCGTCCCCGAACACCTCAGCCACCGCTATTAAGTGGTTCCAGAAATAAAGATCTTTGTTCCAAACCCCATTTTAGGTTGCTAAGTGACAGCAGCGTGCTTGCCTTTCGCATTACTTACTAAACCCAGCTTCTGAAAGCAAGGAAACGAATAGTTAAAGACACGGTAAAATGCAGAGTGCCAGGAATTAAATACATTATTCTTACTGGGGGGAAAGAAATGCACCTTTCGGCTCACGTGAAGGCCAGACCTCCGTCTCGGGGCAGGGCGGCTGGCGAGGAAGAGGAGGGTGAGCCCTTCGGAGCTGCACGTGCTGACCGTGCCCTTGCCGCGAGAGGATGCTCCAGGGGCAAGCGCTGGCAGAACACGCTTTTGTCAGGCCGCGCGCTTGTCTTTTCCTTCTGAAAATGTACGGGCCGTGGTGGAAGTTGCTCAAAGACGTTTTTCAACGTCTTGCTGCTGTTTTTCACTTTCACTTCACTCCCAGAAATCCAGGTATCGCTATAAACGATGGCATGTCTAAATGATGGACCTATTTCTCCCTCTAAAGTGCCCCTTGAACATCAAAATCTGGATATGTTTCATCTTCTCTCTCTAGTATGATTTTCTTTAGAGGCAGCAAGATAGCAATGCACGTTTTAGAAATGTAATAATGAAAAAAATCCCAAAGCAGCTTTCAAATTAGGCCTGTGTTAAAACAATGTGGCATCATTCCTGTGCTCCTTAGGAAGGAGAGAAGGGATTCAGGGTCGAATTATTTTGCTTTTGGGAACATCCTGGTTGCGGCGTGGTCCTTAGGTCTGCAGAGAGGAAATCAAGTGGGTGACACCTCAGCTTTTGCCTTGAATTTAGTACAGTGATTTAATTATCTGAGTGTGCAGGGGAAAATAAACTGTGCCAGATAAGCATCTAGAGCCTCGCGCTGCCTCCCTGGAGGAAGGGACTGGAGTTGAGAGGGACTAAAATAGGATTTCTTAATAAAAGCTCATTAACAGTGCCTGCGTCGCCGGTCCCAGCGTTAACTATGACAAATATGTATCTTTCATGATCACAGGGAAGTGCTATTCAAATATAAATAATTCCTTCTGTACAGCATACTTGAAAAAAATAAATTGTCAGATATTTTCAGTCAACAGCAGTTGGCTTTGCAAAGCTCCTCATCAGCTGTGATAAGCTATTAGGGGAATGTTTATGGACACATCGAAAATAAACTCCAAAAAGCATCCATCGTCTTTATTGCCCCTTTCCAAAGCGAAAGGGTTCGTTTCGTCACTGGCAGAGTTTGCAAAGGTCTGACTGAAACTGGGGAAGACAGAATTGACAGGGTTTAGTGTTTTTCCAGACACGACATCGGGGTTTGAGACAAGAAATGAGAGATAATTCATGTTCCTGTAGTACTGAAAATGCTCTGCAAAGTCTCCAAACCACAGAGTTCTCCAAAATGCCACAATAATCTGATGCTTTATGTTGCTTTGGTTTAACATAGGTCTTAACACCCCACTCCTCCCCCCCCAAAAAAAACCCAAAACCTAAATTTCAGCACCCCTGAGGTCAATGCGCCTCAAAACTGTTTGCAAAGGGAGGGGACTTTGTCATTTCAGTAGCGGTTGGGACGTTCCGGGGTGGTTTCCAGAAGTTTGCGGTTTGTTGGGGTCTGCAGGCAGAGGTGCTGAGCGGCGTGGGAGGGCGGTGGGAGACCTCTGCCTAACGCCGCGCTCTCCGCACCGTCTGAAACGTTCGTGGCTGCTGCCAGCGTCGAGGTGTGCCCGGATGGCTTTTAATTTGATCCCTTTATTAGAACTAGTTCTCTTAAAAAAAAAAAACCCCGCATTTTATAAAAACACTCTCGGTTTGTTCTCTGCAAGTCTTTAAGTGCTCTGGAGCGTGGGACCAGAGAAGGTAATGAAAATACCAATATGTGCTGCGAAGGTGCTTGGGCTGGGCTGTTACGCCTTGTACCGCTTTAAAAATTCATGCTCCAAAGGCAGTAGGAAGTTGCTTAAAATCTGCAAAAGCTACAAAAATTGAAATGAAACTTTTAAATAACAGTCATATTGTGGGTATGTGCTGCAATCCATTGTGCCTTACCTGATGTGGTAATTACTACCGTTACAGAACATTTTAATTACAACAGTGAGTCAAACTTCTGCCTCTCATGAAAGCTCCTGACTACAAAAACTGTATTATATTTGCGCAGATACAGTTTTTCTACTAATATTTTCCTTCCTTTGAATTTAGCTGTTAACAGAGACCAATTGCTGCTGTCACATCTCCTGCTTGTTTAAAAGTTTCAATATTTTTCCAGCATTCTGTGGAAAACAGAAACACTTTCTTTATAGATTTCTTATATTGTCCATGGACCCTCATTTTATAAACTTGCTTTTAAAATCTGGCTGGGCAGAGAAACGATTTGGTGTAGTGATTCTGCAAGCTGAGACTGAGAAGACTGCGGATTCAAGTTTGAGTCATTTAGCAGAGTCACAAATGTTTTCTCAGGGTGAGATTAGAAATAATGCTGGTCTTTAAAGGAGAATGGGGAGAACATGACTGTAAACAGCTTTTCAAAGCTAGCGAGTGCTAGCCTGAAACAGTGGATTTTTAAATTAAATAATACACCCCCTTCTGTTCTTCAGTTGCTTCTATAAACAACAATGTAGAAGATAAATCAAAATTCATTTTGCATACTGTGGGAAATTCTTAATGGGAAGCTTCTGTAAAGCCTTGTGCATTCAAGATTCACTCTTTCAGGTTTTCTTTTTTTTGCTGCACGCTTTGCTGAGAAATTAAGTGATAATAGCCATTTTCAGTAACTGTCCTTGTGGTTCCATCCTGGGCTACCGATGATTTTTGCTGCAGCTATCTTGCTCACAGCATCAGCCTCCCTCTGCCTCGCACACCCAGCGCTACCTTTATAAACTCATCGCCACCCTAAAATCACATATAACTGCGATTTCGCAGCCCAGTCTTAGCAACAAAATCGCAGGTAGACGTGGAAAGAAGCCGCGAGATGAGACAGGACCTGGAGCGGTTCATTCAGCGTCGGCTTCAGCCTGGGCGCCGTGAAGCCGACGGGCCGAGGGCAGCGAGCGTCTGCGGGGCCGCGGGGCGAGAAGAGCTGGGATAAGGTGAGCTGTTGGCGTAGCCCGCACGGAGGTGGCCCAGCATTTATACTGAATTTTTATAAACTGGTATTCATGAGCCCGTGCTTGTTCTAAGAGCGCTAGCGTATACCCATAGGTATTTCCCTTTGATGTTTCTTTAGTCTCCAAGATCAAAATCAACCTTGTGGCTAAAAACATTCTTTGCAAAAAGTACTCGGCCATCTGTGAAAAACAGTTGGATTTCTCTAATCCGCATTGCGGGTACTCAGCCACCCCCAAACCGGGCGTCCTGGGTGACCACCTTCCCCTCCTAAAACCACTGCCCACGAAGGATGCGATGGATACCTGGCTTGCGTTTTAAAAAGCCATTTTGTTCCGCATGAAAACCGAGGAGCTGTTGCTCCGTTTGCTCCTTGGTATGCGGGCGTTTGGGTAGGTCCGTGGCAAAGATAACGGCGTCGGCGCAGCGTGTGTTGCCATCAGCTCTGCGTATCCAACCCGCGTGGGTTTTAGGAGCCCTCGGCAGAGAACGCGGCCGTGAATGATGACGATGATGGCAGGGGATGCTGCGTGTAAGCAATTAGAGGACACCGCTTCCAGGAAGCAGGTGATGAAAGGAGAGGGAGATGCCAGCGTGTCTGGGGAAAGGAAAAAGCCTACGTGTTCCGTCCTCGCGTGCAGCCAGGACAATAACTCCAGCAGACTGCAGAAAAGCAGGGACACTTCTGGCCATTGCACGTTTTTATTTATTTATGACTTGCTACTTTATTGACATGGAAAACGGCATCGGAGAGCAGCTGATAGAGGTTTTGCAGTTTAATTTTTAGCTGCATGGGGTTGGCGTGTGATGAGAATCTCACCTGATGGGCTGTAAAAGATGCCTTGGTTGTTCTTTTTTTTTTTTTTTTTGTTATCTCTCTGGAAGGTTCAGATTGTGCTTGGGAAAATGAAGAACAAAAATATGCACAATGACTAGATTAACTACCTGGCAATTACAGTATGGCTCTTTTTAGGATAGCTACGGCAAAATGAGTTCCTTAAAACATGCTTCAAACCCAGAAATGTCTTTAATAAGAAATTAATGAAATGGTTGACAAAAAGGAATTGTTAAATCCATCCTCTTATTAAATCCATGAAATAAAGATTTATAGTCATGCAGTTTATGTTATGCGAACCAGATTCCATGCTTTCATGGTTTTATTAGAGAAAGCAGTGTGTTCAAAATCCGTAGCAGAGGGGGATGTATAGGGGACTTATTTTCTGTGAAAATTAGGGGTGGCACACGAGTGTTTGTTTGAAAGCAGACCATTGCCATGCAATATTAATGTCTCTCTTAATGGAAAAGCAGCAAATAATCAATGGTTTTGTGGGTTGGTGGGGTTTTTTACATTTCTGTTCTTTGTACCAGTACAAAGTAAAGGGTTTGGGTTTGGGTCTTTTAAATGAAAACTGTTTATCACAATCTGTATCTCATTTGTTCTTTGTGTTCTTGGAAGCGGGAAAGATTTGGGGTATGAGAAGGAGGCACAGATCCCAGATGAGTTCACAGTATTTGTAGATCACTGATTTTTCCTTTCTGCCTCCCGACGTGGAGCAGCAGAGCCTGATCCTCCCGGTTCTGACAGCAGACCTGGCTGTGGTCCTGCCCGCCCCAGCACAAACCAGCACAGAGCTGGGACGTTCCCCGGCCCCGCTGCTCCTCTGGCATCCCTCCGGCACGCTCCGGCACGCACCCCGAGGTCAGGGATTCGGTGCCAAAGCACTGGGCACTGCCCCTGGCACGAGGGGCACCGAACTCTCTCTTGGGCTCCTATTTTTGGCTGGGAGTTTCCAAGGAGTTTGTCCGGTTCTGTCTGAGCAGTGAGCGTCCGCGTGGCCAAGGTGCCTTTGGCAGTCACATTAGTGAATGTTACGGAGGGTGTCTCTGGAGCACAGGAAAAAACAGAATACATGGCAGAGGCTGTATTATTGTCATCTTTTCCCAGAGTGAAAACTTCACGTAAAGGTTTGCGGGAGCATCTTTTTCTCAAATGCAAGTTCTTTAAGCTTTACTGATGGCATTAAAAATGAGTTGGAGCAATAACACGTTGCAGTCGTGTAATAGCTATTAACCAGAAAAATCTCTATTTGAATGTTTAGCGTTTGCACGTACAGAAATCATACCACCTGCTGCTGAAAAAAATTAAGCGTCAATGAATATTATGGGAACCACTCTAGGGCAGCATCTAGTAGAGGCAGGCTTTTCCGCAGGTGCTGACTAAGCAATCAGAGCGCCGTGAGTGCCATCAAGTCGTTTCAGAGCTCACTAGGAGACAGGACCTCAGTTCTGCACCTTGCTAGAAAGATCTCCACAAATGCAAAAAAATCTGCCTGCCAATTTTCTATCGACAGGACGCTTGCCAAGCTCACGTACACGCTGCTGCTGCTGCTGTTATGTTGGGTTTGGGGTTTTTTTGTAAAGCGGTTATTTTTATCTCACTCATCTTCAACTGTTTAAATAACTTTCACACAGGTTTCTGCAGCTTTGCGGTGTCCACACAGTTTGTGCCTGTTGTGCCAAACAGAAATTGTTTGGGATGGCGATTCGCCCTGCGCTTCCTTCGTGTCACCGGTTGCTCTTAGAGCTCCTGGTTTTCGTTTGCGTCGGGGCTGGCCTGCAGCATCCTCAAAAACGCTTAGAGGCTGTCAAGCGAGCTGCTCCTTCGAGCGCTTTAATGCATTTTCAAAGTAATATCCCGCTAATTAACGCGTAAACTCCTTGCCACCATTAATAAGATAAATCGGTGTTTTCTTGATTCTTATGTACAGTTTATGGTAATTTTAAGCCCTACGGAAAGTGGCTGTTTCCATGAACAAATGTGGATAATTAGTTGTAGATAGTTATTATGCAAATTTAGTAATCTGCACCTTTGAATGGAAATGGATGAGCAGGTTGAGCATAATGCCCAAATTTTGGCTGCAAATGGAAAAGCTGTTACGGTGTAACCTGCCCGGGTTGCCCATGGTTAAGATCAGCTGCAGAAATCAATTTAGGAAATGAGCCCCAGAAATCAGCCCGACCTCTCCTCCGTCTCCAGGTGAGCGTGGCTGGGGCTGAGCGGGTTGCGAGTTCGACACGAGCAAGTCACGCTTTGGGGGGGGTGATGCTCACCGCGCCGCGCTGACAGCATTCGGGTTAATGTTCTGTGTAATTATGGAGACGAGCTCTCTAACTAGCTGCACGGCGCGGCTCTCGCAGCTGCGGGCTGTGCCGCAGAGCTCCGCTCCTACCTTTTAATTTGCGAGCGCGGATGGGGCAATAAATGGATCAAACCTGCCGCGGGGCTGTGATAGCAACTCGCAGGGCGAGCTCGTTCCAGGCGGCTCGGCTAATTAGCGACTTCAGCCGAGGGGCTGAGAAATCGCGGGGGCTCTCACGCTGTGCCGCCCTGATTTTGGGGGCCTGTCTTGGCTTTGTCGGAGTCTCTTTGTGCTCAAAGACCAATTCTTTAAGCGGAGCACCGAGAGCGGCGTGGCCGGGCTGGAAGAAGAGTTTGCAGCTCGCGCAGGGGCTGCGTCTGAACTAACTGCGTTGCATCTCAAAGCGCGTGCTTTGGCATCGCTGCTCGCTCCAACTGCCGCCGAAGGGCCGGTGGGAAAGTCCTATGGTGGCATTTTTTTGACCAAAACCTCACTTCAGTGAAACGGAAAGGTGTGGGCAAGTATTGATGTTCTGAGGTTTGTTTAGAAAAATCCTGACTATCTAGATAATATTCCATTTTAAGGCTTTGACTACCACATCTTTTCGTTCAGGTTTGCTTTGAAATGTTTTTTAGAACAGATACCTAAGTACTTTCAAGAGGCTGAAATGGAAAGGAATGGGTTTGGTTATGAGACTGAAACATTCAAACAACCCCCAAATTTTTTTTTTTTATTTTTTTTTATTTTTTTTTCCCCAGAGTTCAGCGCAGGACACCTCGCGTGCCTATCTGCTCCATTTTGAAACTAAACTTCCCCTCCGATTAAAATCCCGTTCCTGAACATCATTCTGGCGGTAGCAGAAGCTGCAGCCGGCCCCGCGTAGCGGTTGAGGGGTGAGCGTGGTGCCGGGGGTGCAGACGTGCACCCAGCGCTGCCGGAGAGCCTGCGCTGCTGCCGGGGTCCAGCCGCTGCCCGGAGCAGGGAGCTGGCGGGGACCTTGGCCAGGCTGGTGGGACCCTCCTGGAGGAGAGCTCCCTGCCAGCGCCGCTCAGGGCAGGTATCTTCTTGTAGACGGATTTCTTTTGTATCAGCCGGGATTTTGTTCATCTGGGCTGTCTCACGTCGTCATTGATCTAAGTAATCAGGAGCTGCCTATTAATTAACATTGAACCGAGTAACAGATAGCAAGAGGTTTAGATACGTTTTTCCTATGGGGCATCTCAGCTCTGCTCCTGCTGCCACAGTCTGTGATTTGCAGCGCTGGGGGTTTTCTGTTCCCACGTCTCAGCTTCTGCTGCTCAAAAGCCCTCTCAAAGTGCGCTGGCAATTGCCCATCGGTACCAAAACCTGCGTTGCTTGTGCAGTTGTGGCCCTGTCAGCGGTGTGTAATCGCACGCTCACCCTCGAAGGAGAGCTCGTGCCTGCAGCGGAAGCAGGATTTCACACGGCTGTGTCGTCACCTATTTTGTAAATGTAACTTTGACGTGAACATCCCTCGTTCTCCCTTGGTATTCAGGGAAATCTTTAACATCCCCAAAGGCCAGGGGTCTGGCTGCTGTGTCCCGGGGAGGGATGAACTGCTGGGCGCAGCTCGGTCACCGGCCGACCGGCATCACGCCGTGCCCCCATCGCTCCCCGCCGGGCCGGGCAGGGGCTGTGGCCGTCCCGGTCCTGGCACCAGCCCTGCCGCTTGGCCCCGTGCTCTGAGAGCAGCCAGGGTTATAAACCTCCGGCAGGGAAACTCGTACGCGGGAAGGTTTGTTGGGCTCTCCACAAGAGTAAAGATAGCGAGTGGAAATGTTTGATGTCAAGGGGAAACAGGCTTTGTCCTCGACGGGCTGGTTCAGGCTCGGCTTCCCCGCCGTGCAGTTCTGGGAGATGGAGCAGGACCTGCAAGTGCGGATGAACGCAGCCTGAGATCCGCTCGGCTTTCCTGGAAAAGCTCAGGGGCATCCCGGGGCGCGGGCCAGCTCCCGGATCGCTCCCATCTCTGCCCGGGGCGCGGGGGAGAGCAGCTCCTCTGCTCCTGCCCCGCTCCCCCCGATGCAAATCAGGGTCCGCGCCGGCACCGACTTCATGAATGCCGAGTAAAAATGCCTTATGATGTTTTCTCTCGAAGCGAAAGGGAAATCAGATGGATGTAAGATACAAATGAGGGCAGCACATCACAGGCTCTTGTTTCTCTGAAGGAGGACAGAGCAAGTTATATTTACATTATGCGACGCGTGCCCTGACTATCAATATTTTGAAGCTTCTACACAGACACGCTGAAATCTCCACCTGAACTTTGTAAAACTGTATTATCACTCAATCTTTTGCTTATCATTGGGGAAAAACCCCCCATTTCCATAACAATAGCACATAATGACCAGAGATGGTGAAAATTCAAGGTCTAATTTTATACGTGGAAATAAAGATACAACTTCTCTGCCGAAATATTTGAAACTTGTTCTAAGAAAAGATGTTGGTGGAGAACAGATGGCCGCCTCCTGCCATACATATTCATGAGTGCATTTATTTCATTATGTTTTCCCCTAGGAAACTCGGTGCTTCAGCTTTTATAAGTTTGCCTGGCCATCAAATTGAGCAGTCAGAAGCCCTCTGTCAAAGCTGTGTTGCTGTAGAAATTGGAGAAAGTATGCGCAAGGCTTTAGCACTTTTGTCTTGACTTTTATCACCGAAACACCTGTTGTTTCGGGATCGCAAGCAGAGATTTTTATCAGGTGTAATGCATGTTGTCTTTGGGCGCAGAAAGTGACATGTTCATTTTAACTAAATTACTTTCTACCTTAATTTTGTGACATCCTTGGGCACTGCTGCTTAATAGCTGTTAGAGGGCTGAGACCTGCGGGCTCAGCGTGTGGCGGGAGCTCCCGCTGCAACCCGGAGCTGCCAAAACCTCTTTTGGGGAAACAAGTCGTGGGATTCTCTGCTTGATCTATTAATTGCCCAGGATAAATTTTACAAGGCAGCGATCACTTAGATCACAAAGGGAAATAAAGCATACAGATAGAACTACAAATACAATTTGAAGTGTCATTTCACACGGGAAAACATGTTGTTCAGCACTAGGGAAAGCTAAAAATGTTTCAAGGATCATTTTTAATCTACTTTTAAGGCTTCCATGTGAAATTCTGGATTTTTAAAAGTTTTACCCCAAAAGAAAAAATCCCCCTGTCCCCATTTTGTCCCTTTCCCAGTAACATCTCCTTTCACACGGGAGGATACGCGCTGCTGGCTGCCTTTGGCTCTCTCGCAGCAGCACAGCTCGGCAGGAGCTCTGCAGGGCTGCAACCCCGCGCATCCTTCCTGCGCCCGACGGGCAGAGCATCCTCCGGGAGGGCTGAGCCGCCGGCGCGAGGGGAGAGGGCAAGGTCCGGCAGGCAGCGGGGTTTAGCCTCCGGTCGCTGATCCGCCGATGGGAGCCCGTCTGTGGGTGCCGGTCCAGGGATGGGGAGGCTGTTGGTCTGAGCGAGGGGACAGGAGGGGCTGATTGATAACAGGGCCGGCGTCCCCGGGACGTTCTCAGCCTTGCATTCACCACCTACCTCTTTTTTTTTTTTAAGGCAAGTTTAGCAGCTGGTCCTTTGATTTGCAAAACGAGGCTTAGTTCTAAAGAATAGGCCAAGACGGAGGGGATTCTGTAGGTTTGGGACTTGAAATTGCTTTTATCTTCCTTTTTTTGTAACTTCATTCCGTTCTCTTGGGCCAGAAGCATTTTGTGGGTTCTTCAAAAGCAGGGCTGCTGTTGTTGCCAGGCTCCAAAGGGCCAGAAAACCGAGCGCCTTCAATGTGCCATTTAAATTCAGATCTTTTGCAAAGCTTAAAGGGAGAAAAGTTTTTAAAAAGTTTCCTACTCGGACATAACCGGTCATTAGCAAGGTAAAACACAGAAATGTTCTCTTGGGGACTTTTGCTGAAGCCAAATGAAGTTACAGCTGGTGTAATGCGACAGTTTAGAATACAGACAAAATTTGACCATGACAATAAAGAGTCTCCAGTATTCTATTTTACGAGTTTTCTAGAAGTAAAAAATATGGTTAATATTCTCCCATTCAGTTTACATGATAAAGAGTACGGTTTAATTAAATAAAATGAGCACAACTGCAATTTTTTTGCATTATGGAAATGTCAGTTTAGCGTACAGTTCCCGAAGGGCACTCGAAGGATCATTTAATTTTAAAATGATTGTAGCCTTGAAATAACTTAAAAGGCACTAATATATTTAATCAAAGGAGGTAACTGGTAATAGAGAAATGAATCATTCATGCATATAAATAGCAGGGCTCCAGTGAGTGTGTAAAGCCAACAGGGAAGATATTTAGGACTAAATTGTTTCCTCTGGCCCCTTTCTGCCCATATCAGCGGAGCTACAAGACCTGATCTGTTTTGTCAAAGGCCAAATTTGGCCTTTATGTGTATACAAGTTATCAAGTGTACTGTCAAATAGCTATAGGCCTATCCTCGTGCATAATTTGTGCATGTATTATCCACTCAGATTGTATAGTAAGTGTTTCCTGATCTGAGGAGTTCACTGCCTCTCTAAATGTCGGAATTCAGGTTGCCTGAACAGCCTTAATTTTACCCTTTCATCTTACCCACCGAATGAGAAATAGCGAAGAAGAAAAAGTCACACGTGGTCGTGCAATTAAAACATCTTTGCTGAGGCCGAGCGGAAGAAGTGATTTTATTTTTAGTATTTCTTAATTTACGAGGTTACCTGACTTTGCTGTATAAAACACGTACTTTTAGCAGTGCCTTTCGTGGCTTGGTTTTTGCTTGTAAAGGTGTGGAAAAGCCCAGCTTAGCGTGTGGAGCAGCAGGAATGCGTATGGTTTATTCCCTGGGGGACGCGTGCTGCGAGCAGGGGCCGGTGCCGCTGCCGCGGTGTTGCTGCTGCATCCAGGCGAGCGCCGACGCCGGCACCGCTCTGTGCTCCCGCGAGCGCTGGGCTGGGGCTCGGCAAAACCCAGCTCCTGTGAACTCACTTCTAGTCGGTTCAGAAACAGGTATTTCTGTTGGTTCTTTTTAATTGTCGGTTTATGTTTTTTAATATAACTGTACAACAGGATCTCTCGCAGCAGTCTGTCGCGAACAACTGGGGCCGGTGCTGTGCTCCCAGCTATTCTGAGGCAATTGAAGTTCACGTCAAGTGCACTTTATGTGCACTTAAACACCTGAAACACTCAAAACGTATAAATCTTGTGACAAAGCACCCACCACAAACTTGGTTTTTTGTGCTCTGAAGTATTACCTTTTCATCTGTAATTTGCAAAATCTCTTGGGGCACGGAAGCGCTGCTGGGTTACGGCTGAAAAACCCCTCTCCTGGGCTCAGGAGTTTCCCCAGGCTCCGTGCCTTCCTCGGGCCAAGGGGAGGAAGGACCAATTTCCTGGCACAATCCCGGGGATATTCCCCTTTTTGCTGACATACCTTCCCTGTGACAGCCAGTATCTGGTTTTAGTTAATACTCGTGGTTATAAGCTATCCGTAGCAATCCACCACATAAGATGAGGCAGTGGGGCGATGCGCCCTGTAGAAGGAAGCAGAGACAAGGAAGACTAATTTGACCCAAAGTGGTAATGCCACATCTGCCTTGGATGTTTGGTCCACTGTCCGGAGCATCAATTTGCTAAGTGGTTGAGCACAGATCATCAACCCTGGCCTGGTTTTCTTAGAAACTGCCCATTCTAGGTTGTCTTTCCTCCTTGAATTAAGTTATTAAGTTAATTCAAAGGTTTTTTCAAAATGATTTAATGAAAAATTAATCTGTAAAAAAAAAAAAAAAAACCAACACAAAAAGATGGCAGGTCATAAATATAAGATACTTTCCATCTGTTCGTGGTGCATGACTCAGTGCTACTTGCATACACCTGAATAAAAGATGAATAACCTGAAAATCGTGCCAGAAGAGCTTTTTAGCTGGTTGGGATCAGGCAGGCAGGCCAAGGTCGTTTAGGATTCCCATATAACACCAACTTGTTAGAAATGACATTTTAGTCGCATAACTGCATCCCTGGGAGTGTTAATATGAAGGAGTGAGACTGAGGAGAAGGCTCCAGCGGCCTGAAATACCTACTCATCAAATGCACTGGAAATTAAAGACCTGGATGTTCTGTTGGTGCTGCCTCGGGGAATCTGGGTTTGATGTACACGGGGTGCGCGTCGGGGCTCCCCCAGCCGTGCGCCCACCGGCATCTTTGCTGGATCCCTGCCGGCATCAGCATTTATCTGCTAGAAAAGGCACTTTCATCGTTCAGTGTATTTATTTTTATTTTTTTTTCTGCCCGGTAGATAATTCAGTTTGGTTCCACCCAGGGCCGTGCCTGGGTTTATTCTGAGTGCAGGTTTGATTAGGACGATCGGATGGTACGAGAAACCCCGCGTCCCTCAGGAGCTCGAATAGATGCTGAAGTGCTGAAGAAAAGCAGAAAAACTGGCTCGTAGAGAAGCAGCATTTTCTGCTGGTACCCAGCGAGGTGTAGTTCTGCATTTCATTTCTTTGGAAAGCAGAAGGCAAATCTAAGATGATATTATTAGATAGAAAAAAGATTTTGGGAAAATGCCACTAAGACATTTTAGGAAAAAAGGGAAGAATCAAGTAACCACTGATGCTACAGAGTGCAGCTTTATTTTACTGCTGTGTGTGACACACAGGTGATGGCCAGTAAGAGGCTATGAAAACCTTGCCTTTGGCCGGAAAGAGGTTTTTAAGTAATAATTTTGCAAGGAGTTTACCACCAATTCTAGTGGATGTCAAAAAAAGAAAAAATAATCAGCTTTAAAATTCATTACTTCACATATTTTAATTTTCCTTTGTTTCCTCAGATTGTTAGGGGAATAGTGCTGGTTTGTATCTTTATTACATTTTGCAATCTCTGTATTCCTTTCAGGCTACAATTACAGCCATCACCATGCCGACCCTCAGTTTTGCATCCTCCGACTTAGCCGTGTCCGGGATCTTTGCAGGGCAGCGTATCCGTGTCTGCCCGGCTTGCAGAGCACGAGGCCACTAACATGGGAAATGTCCTTAAAAAATCCCAACCCTGCATGAATTGAGGCTGGTAACTGCTTCCGAGAGGCAGCAAGTTCCATATGACTCGCGTTGAAAACCTTTCTTGGCACTTTCTTACGGAGAGGAAAATCTTCTTGTCTGTCCCTCAGCTGGGAAGGGGAATTACCTGGAGAAATGTGGATTTTAGTGATTGTAAGTAGTAGTAGTAGTAGTAGTAGTAATAAAGTCATAAAAATAAAAATAATAACAACAACAATAATAATAACAATGATAATAATAACAATAATAATAAAAGTTATATGTTGGGGGTTGTGGGGAAGATAATGATAAAGGTGCGCAGTAGGTCGGTACACAGTACAGGCTGTGGGTGCCATGGAAAGAGCTGGGTTTCAGCTGCTGCTTCTCTCTAAAGCTCTGCAATATCTCCGTGGGTTTTTTAAGCTGTGGTGGCACTCCTTTGGAGGGAAGGTGCAATTCTGTATTGCCTTCTTTTTAAATACACAGCAGCTGGTTCAATGAGAAAGCGATTTCATAGGTAGAAATCAAGTAATTCCATAAAAGAGCTGACGAACATAATTTCCTGCATATCCATCACATTTCTTAAAGTAGCATTCCCAGATTTGGGGATGATGTGATAAAATCTCAAGGCTGTGGATGCTGCTACAACCCGGTCTCGGTGATCAGCCCATTTTCTGGGCTCTCTGGCATGTGACTCATGTTTACGTGCTGCGCAGCAAACAAAACCAACGCAAAGCTGTCTCACAAACCTTTTGCTAGACTTTATCTCTGTATTTGAAGACGAGCGTGTAGCAGGTCCTGCGCTGTGTCCCTCCGAAGTGTGGGAAGATGTTATTCTTGCTGGCATACTGTGTGTGGGAGAGCGGGGAAAAAACCAGCAGAAAAGCTGAAATGATATTTCAAGCTAACGAATCTTTAAAAAGGCATTTATCATTAAACAGATGTGGTTTAAATAATTTAAATTCACTGCATCCCCTAATACAGAAACGGTAAAAATCTGAAGGTAGCAGAAGTTTTCCAAGAGTCTGGAAGAAAGACGCTTTCGGGTGACGTTGGTGTAACAACAGAGTCAGCGCTGGCTGCTTCCGTCAAGGGTTGGTCTGAGAGACAAGCGTTGGTGTGTGCGGGCAGGCGCCAGGCACCAGTTACGCTATGGACGTGGTAAGAGTTTTTCATTGAGTTCACTGGTTTGCCACTCCTGTTCCTCTCTCTCGAGACGAAAAAGAAAACTGCATGGAGGGAAGCGACCTCCTCGGTGTGGTGGGATTTAACTGAACGGGGGTTTGTGCATCTGGGTTAATTTTCTAGGTGCCGTAGCGTTACATCAACAGTTCTTGTAAGGGAAGAGACGATCCAAGTCCTGTTAGCCCTGGGATGCAACACCCGGAGCACACATGGAGCGACCTTTCACTGCCTGTCCTCGTGGGGTCAGGGGAGGTTGGGATGTCCCACGGGCGTTTTGTCCCTGGTCCTCACGGCTGCCAGAAGAACGTGTAGGTGTGCACTGTCGTGGTTGAAAATGAAGCGGATGTACGTTTTTAATGTCGTGTTCCGAAGAGCTTGAATAGCAAAAATGTTCATCGCTAAATGACGTTTCTGCCTTCTCTGCAAAAAAGACAGCCATTTTTCGGGGTCACCTGGTTTAACCCCTAAGTGTTAACAGTGTAATATGTAATTGCTTCAACTATCCCTTCTTACAGCATCAGCCTCTGAAGTCAGCGTCAAGTGGCAGAGAGTTTAAACGCCTGACATAAGCTGTACGACCAAGGTCGGGAAGTTAAGTACTAATCTCTTGTGGCACACAGGTTTTCTATGATTTTCCTGTTTGGTGCCTCCAAATACACAATTCCCACGGCTCTTCAGGCAGCAGGCGCTGTTACTGGGTTTTCACCAGTTTCTTGGTCCTTGGACTGGGACGGCTCTGCCCAGCGCAGGCGGTGCCATCGGTCACCGCGCGGAGCGTTGCGGGCAGCTTGTGGCTGTGATTTCTCCATCATTTGAGGGAACGGCCTCTGCGGACTTCCCGTGCCTCATCCCAGGAAATTAGTGAATATAATCATCTGATCAGTAAAGTTTTTGGTAAGGAAAGTTTTTAAGGAGACACTATTAAGTGGAAGGCAAGAAAGGGCGAGTGCCTTGCCGTTGGCTTTATCACCACTGCCTTTTCAGCTCTGGCACAGTAAAAATAAAAGCAGGCTTTTGGCGTTGGATCCTCAGTTCCAGAGCGATAAAGAAAAAGTAGCAATGCTTCATAAAAGTACAACCAAAGCAAATACCTTTCTTAGGATGTGTCCAGCAATCGGAGATTATTTGAAAGGTGGTAAGGAGAAGTGCAGGATGATTATTTTCCGACTGGTAAAACAAAAATCAATGGACATGAAATGAGTTAATGTAGGTGGAAATTTTTCACTCATGGCACTGCAGAGGGTTTTCAGTGCAGAATTTTGTGAAGATACTTTTCATCTAATGCTGCTGATGTTTTTTCTCTTTATATTAATTTAGCTGTTGGTAATGTCAGAGTTTAGCTGTACCCACATTTTTTCATTAGACGGGTAATGGGGACTTTTTATGGAGCTCTGTCGAACACTTTTTAGATCAGGTTATGCTCTTCAGCAGCGTGTGGCTGTGGCTGAGCCTGGGTGGAGACGCAGCCTTGTCCCAGAAGTCCTGCAGCCCAGCCTGGGGGAAAGATGGAGGAACCGCTGCTGACAGATGTAATTTCTGCCAACGTTAATCCTGCCGTAGCTTCCCGGAGGGTGGAAACGCAGAGGATGTGTGCTTTGCAGGTAGGGCCACCTGGGAAGGACCGTGCAGGTGAGAGCGGCCGCTCGGGCAAGGCACCGGTCACGCAGGGATAAAACGCACAAACTCTGCTGAGAAGGATGTGAACCGCGGGTTTCCTTGCGCCGGGGCTTGCAAACTGCAATTCCTCTTTGCTAACCCGGACGCGGCAGGGCCAGATTTTGCAGCTGAAGAATTCAGACCTTAGAAACGGCGCCCGACCCCGCCGAGCGATGCACGGCTGAGCTGAGGGGCTCTTCGGAGCAGGGGGGCCACGGTACGGACGTTCCCCAGTGGGTATGGGTTACTCTTTCTGTCTGGGGGTCTTACAGGCTGCAGTGGGTGGGATTTTGCGAGTCCTTCGGGATCCCAGGTAATTTCTGGGTTTTTTTAAGCGATACAAGAAAAAAAAAATTGAGTTAAATAATAAATCAATCTATAATGTTCTGTAACAATGTAGTATGGATTTGCTTTGCAGGAGCACAGATGAGGTGAAAAAACAGCATTAGATCATGGAAATACACACAAATACAGATTTTAGTATGTCAGCGATGTGGTATCCGTGAAACAATCCTCAAACGTAAGCACTCGCAGAACCCATCAGTCAGCTTCCCACAAAGCCTTGGCATTTCATCATCCGTTTTCATGACGGTTCCCCACCAAACGGGAGGGTTTTGGTCAAAGCCACATCAGCTGTTTCATTCTGCATCAGCCAAGCAAGGTTCTTCCAAGGTTTTAATGCAAACTTCTTATCGATAATAAAATCAAGCAAGTAGTGTTTACGTATGATAGGCTGTATTTTGTCTAGTATTACTTTGATCCTAAGATGAAAACCTCTTCTGAAAAATCACAGCAAAGGGTTTTAAAGGAGAAACAGAGCGAGGGTCTCATGCCCTAATTCCGTGGGGCTTGAGCCTCCCCCTGTTTCTCCCATGGGTTATTTCTGTAATTTGGAGACGTGGGAGCGAGTTGGGGTGCTTCGGTACGAGACCGAGCATTTCCTTGCTGAAATGTGCCCGGGCAGTCACTGGTTGGTGACACAATTTTGCATACCCAGCTTTGAAATTAGTTTTCTGTTCGTTAAAGCTGCACGAGAGGATAAATGTCGTACAAGATGCCACCACGCAAACAAAATGTGCTCTCTGACAGATTAGGTATTTTTTTGGTAAAAAAGATCTGATGGCAGAATTGCCTCTCCATCACCATCCCACCATACCCAGATCTTGCCGGGTGACCACAGGTCACCAGACGCCTGTGACATCTCTGCTGTCCTGTGGCTGTGCAGAGTCCTGCACGTCCCGTGATGTCATCAGGTGGTAGTTGGTGACAGCCTACGTCAGTTTAGCTGTACTCTGGCTGTCGAGGTAGGCTGTACGTCCACGCCCCGTTGGACCATGCCGAGTGCCGCGCATGGCTCCCGGGCACCTCCGATGCCGCAGGTATCGCCGGGCCAGGCTGGAGCTGACGGAGGCTGGGACGGGAGCCTGCATGGGCTGGCCACGGAAATGCGGATCCTTAGCCGGATGCACCCCAGATGCATTCATCCACATAATTCAGTTTGTGTTCCCAGCAAGATTAGACCACGGTGGAGTGTCTTGTATTAGAGCCGTTCTTCCAAGACATACTCGTATTCATCGGGGGAGCGTTTGCAAATGATTGAACATTTTAATCTTTTTCTTGCATTTTCTCACGTGTATTCCAGTAATGTGCATACAGTAACAGCAAGTGGACTATGACCCAAAAGGGATTTATGGGTTGTGGAACAATGCATCCCTGCTGTAATTTCTTTCTCGTCTTCATCTTCTCCTGCTGTATCCTCATCTAGCTTCATATTGGGGTATTCTGAAACATTATTTATAGCAGCACTGTTCCTAGAGGCTCCCTCCCCTGGCCCGAGCCCAGCCATGTGCTTCAGCAGGAGCTTCACGAGAGACACTGCTATTAATACAAATGTAAATCCTGCTCTGTGGGTAGTCAGCATAAATCTGTGCAGTTTGTGGGCACACTATAGGTAATGCTATTTGCTCTGTGTGTGTATAAATGCAAAGGAAATGGTGCCTTAGCCCGGAAGAACCAATTTTCCCAACTGGGTAGCTTTATGCTGAGCAACGATGCAGTTGTGGTATAGCTGCTCGGGAGAAGCAGTAACGGGCGACTCTCTTTGGGAGGTTGGTAGAACGTTGGAATTGAGTTTGAGTTTCCCTTTCAGTCTCTGCAGAGCAGAGTGGCCAAACGGCCCCGACGGCTGCGATAAACCTTGTGCTCCTCTCGGCCGCTCTCTGCAGTCCCATCCCAGCACTCCTGCACCGTCCCAGGCACGGGCGGCAGGGACACCAGCAGTGCTAAGCCAGAGGAGCGCTGCTGCAGACAAAAGGCTCCTTCTTGCACAGACTGACTTTGTGTTGCGGTATTGGCTCTTTCCTGAACTGTTCCTCAACGGGCAGGGAGGCGTCAGCCGCACGGACCCCGGCGTAGCTGTGACCGCGCTGCTCCGTGTTCCTTTGGCACTGGAAGCGCTGGCTTGGTTTGCTCCAGCGGCAGGATTGACCGCGTTGGCCATGGCGTGAGAGGCAGTCATCTGCCATATTTTGTGAGTCATTCTCCTCCCACTCTAAATCAATTTTCTCAACAGTTTTTCTTTCCCAGTGGTAATAATTTTGCTTCCATATCATTTCCTACTGCAAGCATCAGTCCTAAGCTGTCTTCGTGCAAGCGTATGTCTCTAGAAAACGCGTTTAACCATTGCAGCCTGCATCTTCCTCCAGCCGGTGTCCTCTGGATTCCTCTGCGAACGCAGCACAGCCTCGGGACCAGAGCCTGCCTGGATCTAACACTGTACGGTTTCTACCTTCTTGTTCTCCTTCTAGTGTCTCGTTCCCCAAAGACTGCAAAGCCAAATTGCCTCTTCGCAGAGGCTGAGACTGCTGCCGAGACCTCAGGGGGTTTGGGTTTATTTTGGGGTTTTGAGGCAGTCAGCAAGAACAGCTGGTTCTGCACTTAATTCGGTGGATGAAATGATCTACTTCATAAACCGGTGAATATTACCCCCTTGCTTAGTCACCACGGCCTCGCACTGTAAGCTGTGAATGCAGTCGGTACGGGTGGTTCATCCCCGGGGCCTTGCCTTGAAGATCTGGCTGATGGCCTGCTAACACTTGCGATGGGAATATGGTTGGATTTGTGCTTGTTTTTAACTTCATTTGCAGAGACGATGATAATAAATTGTGGCTCCCTTCCTACAAAATGACACATCGTGAAAAGGATAGACAGTAACTTGCTTTAAAATTCAAACCAGCAATCTTTCCCCAGTCCAACAAAATGATTAACTATCTCAGCTTACACTGAATAATTGCAGGCTTTCCTTCACGCTCCCATCTTTGTATTGTTCTACTGAATATCAGCCAATACATCTTTACTATCATGACGCTTTTTCTTGATGCACAATTAGAATTATAACACCTTTTACGTTATCCTCTGAAAAGCATTCAATATAATTAAAAAGCCAGACTTCCTTTGAAATAACAAAATTCTGGCTCTTCATCATGGCAAGTAATAATGTTAGAGAATGAATTGGTTTTAAGGGAAATTATGCTGGCAGGTTGGGCCGTACATCAGGCTGGAGAAGTAGGACACATTCCTTATTTGTTGTCAGTTTTCCTTTCGTGCCTCATGCAGATTTGTCTTGCATTTCCAGCACGGGAGAGGGAAACCTTGATTTAGGAAACGGTGCTTCAGTAAAATGAAAACACTTCATGATCTGTTGGTGTAAGGCTATCACCTTTCTCCTGGAGTTGCTCCGTTGCCTTTCATACGATTTCAGGCAGAAAAATGGATTAATTATTGGTAAGGGTGACAAATGCAGCCTGTGCGATCCTGCACCGGCCCCGTGGAGGCAGCCGGCTCCTGCTGGGATGCGGGGCTGGGCTGGCGATAAATGAAATCAGCCGGGTCCCAAAGCCCAGCACTATTCTGAACCTGGCAGAGTTAAAAGATATTGTCATAGTCCTGCAAAATGTGATGTGATACAGGTGCTTCAGCTTCCACTTCCAGATAAAATCAAGTTTCTGTTCCTTGCAGTTGTTGGGGGGGGGGAGGTAGGGAAGGTGGCTCAGAATCCCAAAGACAGATAGAGACAATATAACTAATTAAAAAAGAATAAAAATGTCTTGTGGTGATTAAAGCAATCTTAGAATTTGCGAGGGCTGGGAGGGAAGCAGCCTCGTGCCTGGTTTTTGGCTGCCTAGGATTGGCAGTTGGCGTTGGGGCATGCCTTGGGGACCATCTTACAGCTCTGTATGTCAAAGTCATGGTGAAATGAGGTTTAGGTCCAATTTTAACTCCCGTAAGTCTTTGTCATTAACAAGGCAACATTTATGAGGTGGTTCCACACTAATTGGGATTTTCATGTTTCTACCCTATTTTTACAGGCCTTAAAAATCTTTCTTTGTTCTTGAAACTGGACTGCCTTATCACCATTAATGTAAAATACCGATGAGAACACGTAGTACGCTTCTCCGGGCGACCTATCTAACATTTCTCACAAGGTACAGACTTAGAAAACATGCGAATCTCAGTACAGGCAAGCGCGCGAAACTTTCCTGAAGGTCGCGGTGAAGAGCCCGCTGCTCGTGCAGAGCTGTTGCACGCCCTGAGCGCGGCCGAGGCACGCAGCCCTCCAGCGCACGGGGCTCAGCCACGCTCCCCGCGGGCTTTCGGTGCAGACATCGGGCTTACACAGCGCGCTTAAAGCTGTTGACCTTCAGGGCATGGGGGAAGGCCGGCACAGGCACTTTGCTGTTGTGCGAGGGCGTTGGGAGAAGCGGGAGGATAGATGTTAATATCTGGTTTGTTTTCCCCGGAGCGCTGCTGGTCGGGTTCCGAGGGGCGGCGTGCGCCGCGCTGGAGGTGGGTATTGCTCTGTTTCCAGTTTGTCCCTGGAATCCGTTCGGGATGATCAGGCGTTCCTACATCCCTCTTACCGGGGAATCAAAACAAGTGAAAAGGGAATTGAGGCACCACTCAGCTGCTGGATTTTTTTGGGTTTTCTTTTCATATGAGGAAGCAAATCCTATCTTACCGTTCTGGCATAATGGATATAAATAAATCGCAGTGTATTTGTGCTCAGAAATCTGGCCTGCTGCCTTTTGTCTGCTACAGATACTTACATTTTCTCTTTATTTTCAATTATGTGATAAAGGAGAAGCCGACCTTCGTGTCTGCTTTCCAACATGCTTTTCATTCCTGCTATTTGTTAGAGGGAAAGTTTTGGGTGGAGTTGATGAAATACATTTTGCTGCAGTATTAGCTGGCTGATAATTTAACATTTCTTATTATATTATGCTGCTAAGCAACATTTTAACGGATTGTAAGTTTCCTTTTTTGTATGGGTGCCTGGAGAGCATGTGCCGTCTTTATAATATGCTTTAAATCTAAATAAAAAGTTAAGTATATCGCACTCTAAGTCTTCATAGCACTTTAATAGATTTATTTAATCATCCTTTATGAGCTGGGCTAGCGGTTACTGCCTCCCTGTTACCGAAGGGGGAAACGCTACACCAGGAGTGATCGGCACCGATTTTCCTCATCGCAGGATCTGACTCACGGTTTGCG
Organism: Aramus guarauna; assembly: GCA_013400195.1. Classification (NCBI taxonomy): domain Eukaryota; kingdom Metazoa; phylum Chordata; class Aves; order Gruiformes; family Aramidae; genus Aramus; species Aramus guarauna. Next base: position 1,285,760 of record VXBL01002157.1, on the reverse strand, counting down.
AGCTCTGTCAGAATAAATTAACTGCTAATTTATCATCTAGTCAGGTGAGTCTCCTGAATAGGTTTGAAAATCCAGAGCACATCATGCATATTTCCTGTCTGATTCATACAAAATACCTGGTGGTCCTGCATACCGATGGCGGCCGTTACCTGGGCAGGATTATTTAATAACCTCCTATAAAAAATGGAAACAGATACTTAATGAATCAAAGTGCACTCAGATTAAATGATCAGAAATTCCTAGTTAATCACCAGAAAGGAAACTAATTAAATTACCATTCAGCTTTTATGGGGGCCTTGGGATAGTAAGCTAAAATAAGTCCCTTCAATCACTTTTTTCATTAGACGGGACAGGCATATTCAAGGTTAGTGAAGATAAATGCAGTCGTCTTTGCTTGCTCCTGAAATTACAGTATTTAAATGGTGTTTTATGCTTCATCACCTAATACTAAACCCGAGGTATACTGGTGAGAAGAAGCCATGGCAGAGAAAGCTTAACAGACAGGCACACAAAGGAAAGGCGAAAATAGTGGAATACATCAATCAAGATTGGAAAGATTTTCATTTAATTGTTATTTAAATTTCTAATTGGATTTTGCCTTCAGGAATAAGGTAGATAAGTGATACTGGAAAGTGAGACACTCATTCCCCTGTTGACTCTGGTCCTTCGGAAGCGCTGCGAACGGCCGTGCTTCAGACAGACACCAGGCGTGATGAGATGTGGGGTGTGGATGTCCCGCTGACTCCAAAGGCCACGGAACACTTTCGGTAGCCAAAGGGGAAAAAAATTGTGATTGCATATTTTGTCAAAAGAATAAGAAATCAGTAGCAAAAAAGCAAATGCTTTTTTTGGCAGCTCCGTGTCCTTAGGAGACGTCAGCGTGGCTTTGTGGTGGCAGAGCTTCAGCGGGAAGGTCAGGTCCTCGTGCGCGGGAAGTGCCTCTGCTCCCCACCGAGGCTGTCAGCGTTCGGGTTGTCAGCCGGCAGGTACTGCCTGTCTTTGACTTTTTTCTCTCTCTTTTTTTTTTTTTTTTTTTTTTTTTT
>VXBL01002157.1:1140556-1284711 GCA_013400195.1 Aramus guarauna | reverse complement strand
TTTTTTTTTTTTTTTTTTCCATCCCTGTCAGTTATTTTAATGTTGAAGGAAATGTTTTGTCAGGGGTTCTAACTTTAATAAATTGAATGTACTGGGTGTCAGTGGCAGCAGCTCCAGCTGAGCCGCGGGAAGGCAGAGGGGATGCTCCAGCTTTCCTGCATCCCATCCCGGGGTGGGGGGCGATCCACCGTGTGCTCAGCACCCCTCGGCCCTGATGGGCCTCTTGGCTGATTTGATAGTGCAGTTCTGCTGCCGGTGCAGAGGCATTTTCCCTCAATTTGAGCAATAGCTACTCATCACCGTGACATTTTTGAGAGGTAGTGCTGCTATTTCATGGATGAGAAACAAAGATACTGTAACCCCAGGAGGTGCTCGTGAAATGGAAGGGAAATCCCACAGTGCTTCAAAGCCAGAGGTAAATATAATTCTGAAACACATAACAACCCCTGTAGAGAAGGTAGAGTAATAAATCTTAGTTTAAGCATGGGTCTAAATATTTTGGTGTTCCTTTTTTTTTTTTTTTTTTTTTTAAAGAAAAAGTAAACCTTTACAGGCTCGCAAAAGTAACAAAAGATCCCTTCAGTTCACTGAAAAGGAGGATTTTCAGAAGAAAGTGAAATCAGTGAAATCCTTTCACTTTCTGAGCTTTTTAACATCCATACCCAAGGTTTCTGAGACCCAGAACTTTCTTGAAAAACTAGGAAAACACAGCTGCAGGATTTCAAAGCAGGTCACAATCAAATCAAAATAATCTAACTATAAAATCTGGGGTCTTTTCATTCACTCTGAGGTTTTCCCACTACTGGAGATATTGGAAAGACAGAAGGTCATTTAGATTGCTTGTTAAATTGATGCAGCTTTACTTAGAAGAAGAAGAATAAGTAGCCTTTTGTGATGAATGATCAACTGTAAAAATATTTGCTAACTAAAGCCCACAGAGCTTTGAAGTGTTGCTGATTTTGTTTTCTAGTGATATTGGTAATTATGTTTACTTTGCCAATTGGGATCATATCATCATGTGAAAATCTTCACTTCCATTGAAATAATTAGTACATTTCCAGATAATTTGATATCACAATTTTTTTTCTCTAAAAACCTATGAATACAAACATAGAAGACAAGAAAGGAGCATAATTATATTATTTTTCAATTTAAATATTTTCAGATCAGTATCAACATTGGGGGGGGTGGGGGTGGCACATGGTTTTGAAGTGGAGCTGAATATGCCTCACTGAATTACAGAGGAAAATACTGTCTCATTTTCTTCAAGTAGTGAGAAAAGACCTGGAGGGAAACTCTGGAGTGGGACTGTCATCTGGAGCCTTCCTCACCTCCACCACCTCCTTCCCAGCTTGCCTCTTCTCGACAGCGTAGGTGCGTAGGAATGGCCCCAGATGTTCAACCAGGTGCAGGTTCTGCCTTCTCACACACCCACTAGTGATCCCTCGGGAGGTTCCTGTCCTGTCGGGAGGATGCCCAGGAGCTACATCTTGGCTCACCGTTTCCTATGGAGATCATTTCTCTTTGTCTGCCTGGGAGGGATTTTGGAGCGTTTTTTTCATGTTTCTTTGCTTTGTTACCAGAGCAAAGTAATTATGAAGCTCTGCCAATGGAATTTGGGTGAGCCCTTCTTTTTGGTGACCAAGAACTGAAGATAGTTCCGGGGGATGAGGGATTATCCATGATAACCCATTAAGTAACCTTCCCACCCACTTCTTGCAGTGGGGAGAAACTCTTTTTGGGTGAACTTTCAAATATCTGCTTATAAAATAGGATCTGTGACGCCTGGCTTCCACAACTGCTCGCTTTAATGATGCAGTTCGGTTTATGTTTCCATAGTTTTCAGCCATCTTCAGTGGTAATGAGCAGGGAGCAATTAGCAATTAGTTAGCTCAGCAGTTTGTGGGAGAAGGGCCTTCTGCTCCCCTGGAGGGATGCTGTACCCTTTCTTCACAGAAACGGGCAGATTCTGCTTTGAAACTCCCCAGGGACCGCGTGGCTCTCGGGATTTTTGGAGAGGCGGCCATGCTGGTAGCTGCAGCCCAGCTGCTCCCCCAGATGCTCACCTCCCGGTCCCTCCAGGGAGGTCGTGGCCAACAGCTGTCCCTGCCGACCCGCTGAAGCTGCAGGCGGGTAGCGCTGATGGAGATGGTCAGAACCTCACCTGGGGTACGAGACACGGCCGTGAAGCTGTGTTAACCCCTTCGTAGGCTGCTCGGGGCGGCTCTGCTGCTGATCCCCAGCTCCCGAGCTGCCTTCCATCTCCAGCTGCAGGCTGGGTGCCTGTTCAGTTGACGGCTCTGTAACTCTTCCTTGCCGAAGGACGCTGCCATGTAGGAATTCTGTGCATCGTGCACGTCTGCTAAACAAGTGGATTCCTGCCTCTCTGAGGTTATATCAAGGAGCCATGTGCATGAGCAGAATGAAACCTCATCGAAACGTGGGGAACAAGGAGAGGTACTCCAGCTGATGATCGCTCCGTCGTCATGCCAGCAGTGAGCTTGTCTGAGGACACGGAATCTCATTAGTTACTCGTTTGCTTCATGATCTAATTTCTCACATGGTTGGTGTTTGCCCTGTATTGCTGAGGTCTGGCTTCGCTTATTTTTAGTGGGAAATGGTAGCAATAGACATTAAAGTGTCCGTGATCAGTAGAATGGCTTTTTGCTAGTTTGATACGTTCTTAATTTCATAGTAGAAGTAGTTCATTATGGCAGTTCATAGAGAGCAAAAAATGATTATTTCTATATTATTGGTGTCGTGGTGGTGCCAAAAACATAACCACGGTCCAGGAATCCACTGTTAAAATCATGAAACAAAAATGTATTGATACACGTTTAAAAAAATAACTTGAGTCTTAGTCTGATGGATCGAGTTCCTGGAGTGGAAAAGAAGAAACAACAACTAATGCCCAGGAACAAACCCAAAGAGGTAGAAGTAACAGATTTATATCCCAGCAGCCCCTAAAACAGACTTCTTCAAATTAACCCTCTAATCCGCATTGCAGCTTGCATGTTTAATATTAGCCAGGGCCAAGGCGGCACAGCAGCCTCCACTTCTAATCCAAAATCATCTCTTTCATGTTCAGTGTGATCTCACTCCCAGTTACTGACTTCAGCACCAGGTCTCAATTGCAGGATGGGTAAATGTCTGGTGGCTTTTGGAGTTGCCTTCCACCGTACCTCTAGGCTGTGGCTTGCGTTTTAGGCTTTTGATCATATACTGATTATTTTGTCATTATTTTGTGAATCTTCCAGTATCCTACAATCAAGCCTGATTAGACTAATTAAGATATGCAGAAGGAAAAGCGTGCAGGTACTGGGAGCGTCCATAGAAATGATACAATAAACCAGCGATGATGAGAGTGCTGCTATTAAGAATCATAGTTCGTTATTTTCATTTCAAGGCACCAGGTCAGGTTTTGGGAAGAACTAGTCCTGCAAAACTGCACTATTAGAAAATGGTCTGCATTTTGCAAAGTGGTAGTGCCTTATTAAATTGCATTATTGTTAATTACACAGATGTAGGTCAGAACATTTGTACCTTTTCTGCAAATATTTTTGAAGGTAACTTATCCTCATTGTGTTTTTGTAACGTGATTGTGGCCACGTATGAGAAAGAAGGAATGATATGTTGGATGAATTCCACGATTATTAACGCACATTTTTCTACTGTTTTTTTCCAGACTCAGGTATGTAAAGAGCTACGTGGGGAAGCACTGAATACCAGGGGAAATTGGTTGAAGTCTTTCTGGTTCCTTGTGTTTGCAGAACTGCTGCTCTACAGGGTGAAAGAAACCTCAGTCCAGTGAAGCTCTCAGGCTGGTATAAAGGTCAGACTAAAGCTTAACGTTGTGTTCAAGAGGCTGAGGTTGGATTTGAAATCACTGAAGGTGGAGGTGGAGCTCCAATGGAGCCACCAGTGAAGGGACATGACTGGTTTGGTGGAAGAAGTTACCGAGTAGAGAAATCTGGAGAAGTGGTATGGTGAGGGGCCAAGAGGAGACGTGTCTGCCCCTGGAATGGGAGCAGATGATCGTCCTGAACCTTCTCTGGGTGAGACGGAAACGTTTGTGCTGGGAGGGGAGATGGCTCTTGGTATCTGACCGCTGTGTATGTAACTCACGTTGTGGTGGCACTGTGAAAACAAACCTAGAGGTGGTCAGTGCCCAGAGAGCTGCAGATAGGCAAGGAGGACCTTTCAGAGAGGAAAAAGATTAAGACGTTCATCCTCCAGCAGTTTTCAGAGGTGCTTTATGCAGTGCTGAATTCCTTCTGTCTGTTCCCGGACTCCAAGGGGAAATAGAAGGAAAAGGCTTCTCTGGGCCAGGCTCATCTGTACGCGAGTTGTACCAAGACCACAGAGACCCTGGAAATGAAGGTAAATGTTCTGAGATCTTGTGCAGTGTCTTAATGAAGCCTTCAAACCTGGCTGGCACTTGACGTGGCAGTCAGCCTGGAGGTAGGTGATAGAGGTGATCGTGTGGGAACTTTGTCTGTAAAGGACATGATAGAAAAGAGAAGAGCTTGGGTAAATATTGCCAGATGGATTTCAATCTATATGAATGATTTTATATTAAAGTGACACAGGTATTAGGAAATTATATTCAGAATTGTAAGAGCAGTCCTCACCCGTACAGTCATATTTTTATGTCTTGAGTGATTTCAAAGTAATTCCCAGACAGGTGTTCCACAGAAAGCGAGGTCTTCTGAAGTCTTTGGCAAGCTAACAATTACAAAAATAAAGGAAATGTAAGTTGGGGGAGCTGTCAAAAGAGTGATGATTTTCCCTGTGCCTGAATCCCTCATTGCACTTGTCAGTTTACTTCACGTTGTTGATGCAAACCATCACTGGTGACTTCTTCTGACGGGCAAGGACTTTGTTGTCTCTTTGTCCTTTCTGACTGTGAAAGGAAGGGTTGAACTCTGACCATAAAGGTCCTACTGCTTCTTCCTTCTGCTGCTCAGCAAGTGAAGTTTGAGCAAAAGCAAAACAACAGATAAAAGACTGGGAGAAGGTGCATAAACAGATGCTGCCCTTGGAAAGATCACCAAGATCATTGATAAAGGGGAGCAAAACAGGGCTTTTGTGTTGACTCTAAAAGACATTTTGGGTGGGCAATGGGAAGAGAAGCCTAACAAGAGGCACCTGAATAGGAATATTCTGAGAAACATTTTATGTGCCTGGTCAGTAGCGTGTGAGCAAGGCGGGCTGGAGAGAGGGGCTGATGTGGGCAGGCACCGGTGGCCGGCACGGCCCTGCTGAGGGTTTTTGAAGACAGGCTGAGGACAACGCTAGGCGATGTGCTGGAAAGCTGCAGCAGAGTAAATGTGTTTGTTGTGTTGTTATCTGCTCTCCTGAGCCCGGTCAGCTCTTCTGCCTGCGCATCTGATTGCGCCAAGGCCTGCGTGTGCGGTTGAGATAATGATTTGTCAAGGCAGCCCCGTAATTTTTCCAGTGTAACCCTGGTTTTAATACCAGGAATTCCCAATGGCTTTTGTGCTCTGACAACCACTGAGATTTCATTCCCTGTGCTTCATGGACCTCCAGGGAAACCCACTGATACCAGCAGTGGACACGGCTTGGGCTTAAAATAGAATAGAATAGTTCAGTTGGAAGGGAGCTACAACGATTATCTAGTCCAACTGCAACTATATAGACCTTATCACTTTTTCTTTGCTAATTAAAAAAAATGGCTTTGAAGTACTTTTCTGTCCAAAATACTTCCCCTCTCCCACTAAAATTTTTCTTCCAGGTCTTTTACTTCCCTCCATCCTTGCAAGGATATGAAAAGAATTAAAAAATAATAATCAAACAAATAAATTGCAATAGCAAGACATTTTTAAGAAATAAAAAAAATTTTCCTCTTTAAAATCTGGAGATGGGAAGTTATCTAGAAACCCACAGTTTGAACGGAGATGCCTTGGGGTTTTTCCCCTCACCTGCTCTCGGAGGAGCTGGGGAGAGAGGGGATGCTCTGGGCAGTTAAGGGTTGCAGGATGCTGTTGGGAACGAAAGATTTTCCCTTGGATTGTTGCTGCTTCCAGCACCTTCAGTGCCGGGAACAGTAAGGAAAGTAGACGATCTTAAATGGTCGCGTGCTAGAAGTGCCTCATTTTATTTTTCTTCCCATTCAGAAAAGGAATTTGCAGGGGAGTAAAACTGTTTAGGAGTCAAATTCTCCTTGACAGAAGCCAGCTGAAATCTTTCCCTTTGTTCAAGTCGGAGGAATGGAAGCAACAAGGCTCCCTTACATCCTGTGCTAATGGTCCTGTCACTTCTACAACGGGGAAAAATATGAGCACACTGAAATTTCAGTCGAATGGCCAAAATACTCTTTCAGCAGATCTCTTCTATGTGAGGGATACCTGGAAATTATTCTGCTGGCAATTGATTTGCAATCGGAGCCCGACTGAGATGAAGAGGGAGATGCCCAAGAGGGAGTTTTAATGGTTGTTATGTATTACGGAAACACGAGAATGAAGCGTGCTATACGACCCTTTCAGGGGGTACTTTATAGGGAGATCCCGGTTGGAGTGACCTGCTGAACAGTTCAGATATAGGCGCAGTCCCGAGGTGGCTTAAGTCAGAGTTGCCCCCATGACGTCACTCAGCATCCCTGGAGAGTTCGGCCCCCGACGCAGACAGCCCCGTCTGCTCGGGAACTGGGGTGCACCAGGGTCTGTAAATCACCAGGGAGTCCAGGGACACGAGTAAACCCTGTTAGATTTCAAGTCCATGGTAATTCTAATTTCCGTTCAAAAGGCTAGCCTAGAAGAAAGCTTTATATTTCAACTGATCGCACATTTCAGCCCAGGTCCTAAAACACACACGCTTCTTGCTTTATTATGTGGGGCATAGTTTAAAGCTAAATTTCACCTTTTCTAACATCATAGCAAGTTTGAAAAAAGCCTTTCCTTTGCATATACAATGGTAAATTGTCCACAGACCTGGTGCAATGTGACTTTTTTTTCTTTTTTTAGTAAAAAAACAAAGCCACTTTATGTAGGCTTGGGTTCCGACTGATGTAACTCTTAGCAGGAGATTTTTTTTTGTTTCACTGACAATTTTCCTATAACACCGAACCTTTTTATAAGAAATGTTTTGAATACGCCATCCACGTCTCAAACATCCTTAAAATACAAATTCACCGTCTGACTCACGGCGCTTCAGAAGTGTCACCTCCCTGGCAGGTGGCATTCTGCTCTGCCGTTTGCTCCGTGGTTGTGTCGGCACGGCTTCCCTCGCTCCGTCTCTGCTCGTTTGCCGAAATCTGGTTGGAGTCTCCAGACTAGGTCCCCGTGCCGTGGGTACCAGCACGCGGCTTTAGGGAACGAGGGGGGAACTCCCCGCCACGGCTGAGGCTAAGGCAGCTTCACCGCGGTACGCCTGTCTCTGCAGGGGGAGAGCTCATTCCTTCACGGTTTAACGATGTTTAAATGACTTAAATGGTTTCAGCAAATGAATGCGTTACAGAGATCGTATTTGAGAAATCGCAATAAAGCATAATGGAGTTAACAGTTTATTAGTTTCATAAATGTCACCTTGTTATTAACAACACAGGTAACGGTAACTTTACAAGGGATTGCGTTATCATCTGCTCTGTGCAATATTGCACGTGCTGAGCGCTGTGTTTAGAAACACTGATTTTAATCTAACGTACCCCTACCCGACCGTGCAGTACGGCACACCAGCCGGAATAGCGCAGCCAGTTTCCCAGCTGCGGTCTGGGCGACCTGACTGGTGTGCCTGGCGCGGGCCGGTCGCAAGCTGTGGCGTGGAGGGGCGGTTGAAGCGTGCTGGATGCCCTCAGGTCCCGCTGGGTACTGTAATTAACACAGGGATGTGATCACTCCCTGGAGCGGCCGGGCTCATGTAAATCGTCCACCGCTCGGGGACGGGGGGCTGTAGGTTCTCGTGCCATTAACTGTTCTGTCTGCGGAATTTGAATGGGAATATATCGGTACGTAGGAGGCTCCAGCACAACTACGGTTATAAGGACAAGTGAATCTCAAACTGTTTCATCGCTCATTGAGAACCGTGTGTGCAATACAGCATTGGCGTGCGAGGAAGCCGTGTCAGGAGCTGGCCGGGTCCGTGCAGTTTGAACCGGGCTCCGCTGGCACCTCTACCACGACTCACGTTGCAGATACCAGGGGGAGAGCCAAGTCGTTGAGGATGCGTCGCCCTCGGTGGAGAACAGCTCTCTGATGGCATTGCTGGGCTTTTAAATCTTGGAGCTCTGCCAAGGCGTATTCCCGAAGCGGGAGATCTTGTGGCAGCCGTGGCTCGACGAGGTGAAGGCTGCAAGTGGTTGCGCCGTACTCTGAGCGAAGCATTGACTTGACTCTGCCGCACAGGAAAGATGTTTAAGGACCAAAAAGACACGGCCCTGGTTTCACCCTCGCGCCTCTGAAGAGGCTAACCGTGCTGGAGGTATTGACCTGGCTTTGAGGGACCACAGTTGTGCAAAGAAACATCTGTAAACGCTCTCTTCCTTGCTCTGAGTGAAGCCCTTCCTTCAGCTGTGCCTGGGAGAAGCACACTTGAAATACCACAAGTCATTAAATTAATTAGCTAATATCTAAAAAGTGCTTTGAAGAGGAAAAGCATTAAATAAATAGGAAGTAGTGTTAATATTATTTTTAATAAATATGAGAGCACAATCCATAATGAAGGCTTGCGTGATGAAGTACGTTTCACTGTGTATTATTTTCCATTGCCCCTTAACAACAGAAGAATTAACAGTCTTTCCCTTGATTTCAAGATGAGTCTTTAGGCACTGTAGAGAGCTCGGGCTTTTATTTCCCTCAAAAATAGGCTAAAAACTGTATTCAAGCATTTTTATATTTTATACTTCAGGAAGATGGAGGAGGGCAACATGACAATAATCTCCACCATATACCCTCCCCTCAGGTACATAATGGGGCTGGAAAAGCATTTCTAAGGAACCACTCCAGTTCTGTATTGAAATTCTGTCAAACTCCCTTGGAATAAGATACAAAGGTGGATAAAGAAATCTGGATCACAGTGATAAGCTCCTGAAGCGAAGGCCAGGCACAATAGAGTGAAAAGCAGTAACGTTATGTAAGTACATTATTTTAATTGAAAAGCAAAATGTCCTTGCGTTTCTTGGGAACAGATTGTGTCACGGGCTGTAAGGGAATACAAAAAGTGAGGGCTCGCCATCAGCTCCATGTATAGACTGTCTTGCCTCATTGAAGTCAATAGGATTTTTTCACTTACTTAAATTAGACCTTGGGTTTCACTCCTCAGTTTTCAGCGCTCTGATCTAAGTGAGGGCTGTGTTTCTTCATTGGCCATCTTTGACTCGAAAGATGGTTGCGAGATGCACTTGTTAACTTCTGCTCAGCACATTTTTGGAAGAGAAGTTGCAGACGGTAGATAGCTCAGTCTGTGGAGAGATCTGCTTGAATTGGAGATCTTCCAAAAAGCTGTTTTGCTGGTGTTAAGTGGCCTCTGTCAGCCCTGGCTTGGGCACAGACGTTGTTCCTCCTCCTCCTCCTCCTCATTGCAAGGTGGTCGCAGCAGCATCTACGCCGGTGCAGTGCTGGAGCAGAGCATCTCCTGTCCTGCACTCACAAACGTCACCACGTCCCATGTCTTGCAGCACAGAGAAAAGTCCCTTGCTGGGTTAAAGAAGTTTTTCATAGCAGCATCTTTCCTGAAGCCAGACAGGCCCAGGAAGACCACCAGGGCTTTCTCCAAGTGCTCCTGTCCCTCGTGGGTTGTTCCGGAAGGGGCAACCGCTCTTCCTGCCCAAAGCACAGAAGAAATCACAGCCTGGTCTGATTCGTTATAAAAATCTCTCGTGTATTTAGCATTTTCCTGGCAACAAACCCCGGAGCACTTTATGTAGCATATGCATGTGAGTATTTTGTTCAGTGAAATATATTATGAGAAGATCCGCTGCGTATGTAAATAAGGCAACAAGTGAGAAGAGGGTTTGTGTTGGATTTTTAATCACTGGAATAATTTTTCCACAGCAGCTATCAAGAAAACCTGTGCTTTCTGGCTTAATAGTTTCTGAAGACTAATAGTTGGGGGGGGTGTCTGTTTTTTTTGTGTGTTTTGTTTTTTTTTTCTCTCTCCTCTCTTTTTTCCTCTTTATTCGCATAGAAAACGCTGTGAGGATAAAGAAGACTGCTTGGGGAGGTGGAGGGCTGGGGTCGGTGACAACAGACGGTGGCCGGTCAACACCATTATTGCTGAATATACTTCTCTGAGACGAGACATACCAGCAGCTTCATGATTCATTTGCCATCTTTTGTGAGCCCTCACTCGAATAACTTTTTTTGGGACTTTCCAGAGAGGCAAAGCCCAGTCAGAGGTGATCCTTCCAAAAGCCAGGCACCTGAAGAATCAGTGTCTATGTACATATATATGGCCTGAAGAACCAAATCAGTGACTCGAACTATGGCACGCAGCACCAAAGATTACAGTTGTTTCAAATAACGCTGTATTATGCCCCATAAATTCAGTAAGGTGACCCAAGAGTGTTCATTAGAATTTATTTTAGCCGCACTTATTGTCACTTAACAGACTAAACAAGAACTGATGGCTCTTCAAGCAGTAATAGTAAATTATAGTTATGGCGAACACAACTGCCTCATTACATCTAGTCAAGGTCTATTTCCCCGTTACGGCGATAACTGTAGGAAAGCATTGTTTCTAATTTATGAATAAGGATGCACAGGAATCTTTGCTTTCCTATTTACATAAACACGATAGACAATTAATCTTCTGTAAAGTAGCCGGAGTGGTGTTTAAAATGTACAGACTCCTTCCGAAACGCATTCCAAAATGCCTACGGGGTATCCGTGTTGTAGGGTGTTTTAATGATAATCTGTTACATAGATGGGTACAAACAGCAGGGCAATAGACAATTTATTTCTTTTGTCTTAAGTCTAATTTTATGCTATATGATCCTTTCAGCAAAAACTGATGCATGGATCTTTATTTGCTGAAGTATTGGGGTGAAAGTTATGTCAGAGTAACAGGAATAGCTAAGGTAGCAAAATACGATGAATTTTTATTGCAGCATTACTTGTCCCATCTCCTCTCTGTGAAATGTTCTGGTGATTTTCAAAAAAATCTTTTATACTAATGTCGCAGTATAAATAACAGAGTGATGGAGAAAAATTGAAGTTGTGTGTCAAGATGAGTCTCCTGCTTGATAAGCGTCTTTTGGTTTTAATAGTTTACTGTGTTCTTGATACATTACCTACCTATATTCTGCTGAACAGCCGTAAGACCTACACAGATTTTTTTATGTATTATAGACAAAAGAGAGGGAAGTGCAGCCTGACTGGGGAGAGAGGGCAGATGCAGATAAAAAAAATATCTGCGAAAGCAGATATGCAAGGTTCTTTTTCTCTTTTTTTTTTTTTTCCCTCAACCTTCTCACAAAGGCTAATTGTGTTCTACAGATACTTAATTAATGTTAACGAGTGGACAAGCATGCAGGTCAGCATAGAAAAGGAACAAATTAAAGAATATTTAGATGCTGTAAATATTCTGAGATCAGTAACTGTTCTATAATTTTTTGCAGAAATTGGCAAATTTGGCCAAATATCTTACTTCTCAAGCTGTTGCATGAGCCAGAAAGAAAATGAGTGTGGTTTTCAGGGCTCGTAGAAGACCTCTGTGGTCCTGAGGAGGCAGGGAGAAGATCCTTGCCTGTACACTGAATGCATTTCACCTTAACGTCCTTGAGCAATAACAGGAGCAAACTCCAAGCTGTTGAAACAAAAATCATATTTGCTCATACTGACTTTTGTTTCAAGAAGAAACAAATTTTCACAATAATTTTTTTTCTACTTTTCCCTTAAAGGTTTGTATTTTTCAGATCAGACCTTTAGCTTGGTCCTGTCCACGTTTCAACCTATTTTATTATTGCTGCAAGAGATAAACTTTGGATACTCCCCACATGAAATATCTGATACTGTTTTTGATTCCTTGGACATGGCACAGTTGTTCTTTGCCCTCTCTAGGACTTTTAAGGTTGGTAACTCACTGTATCTTTCAGGGCAAAGCTATTTTTGTGAGATGAATTAACTTCCAAACGTTACACTGAGCTGATCTTTTTACATGGAGACTCTTGCCTATATCTCATCCAACAGAAAGTAGTAAAATGTGGAGATCATAATAAATAAAATACAAAAATGTAGGTAAGATGTGAAAGTAAATTATATATATGCTGTGTTCAGCAGGGCTTGGTGACTTGCTGCCAGTCGGTGGATTTGGTCCTATTCTCATAAAAGATTTTGGCACTAGAAAGTTAGGAGTTCTTGTCACCTCTCTGGGTAATCAGAGAAAAAATTACTTTTGGATTTTTGTGGTTCCAGTTTTAACATGTCGTTTTACAACCCAATGTGTTTGCCTAAAGCAATGAAACCCATGAAAAGTAGCCTGTGGATTCCATTTGGAAATCAAAATGAAAGGAGTCGTTCATAATTTTTATCTCAAGAGTTCTCCGAATTGTTGTTATTTTAGAACCCAACTGTTTTTCAGAATTATATAAATTTGCGGTCTTTATTCTGGACAGGGATCTTGTCATTTAGACTGGTGCCATTGACATGACAACTTCTTTCGGTTATTTCTTTCAATAACTGAAAAGTTTTAAAAAGTTCCTGTTTCCACTGTTGTAAAAAAGTCACTTACAGCTTATCCAACCCCTTTCTGTGGATATTCCTGACGTTCACCCGCGTACTTGGGAAAAGCCTTCATCCCTGCCCAGCCCCGGTCTAGCTCAGTTGGTGGCAATTTCCCTGTGCGCACCGCGGCTAGGCAGTTTTTAAAGTTTTCATATGACGTATGAAAAAAAATGGGGAAACTGAGTTAATAGAATGTGCTAGCAATTAAAGAAAGCAATCAGTAGTAGAAAAAAAAAAGAGAGAAAATACATGGAAATGCTTTAATTTACTTGTTCGACTTGCCAGTTACAGTAGTGTTATGTGCAGTCACGCGAGGTACAAAATTAATGTGCAAATGTCACTTTGTCGTGAAAATAATGCCCTGGAAATGAAATGTTTCCTGCTGAGGAAATATTCAATGCATCAGTATTTAAGTTTTTGAGTGAAGACTCACAAAATATTTTTTCGACTACCAAAAAAACTTCTACTGGTACTTTTTTTTTTTTTTTTAAAGTCAGACTGAGTTACTATCTTTTTATCCTGGAATTAAATTAATTCAAATGATTACTTTGCTTTTCTTAATAACTGCAAATAATTCCAATTAATTCAGACTATCGTAATTCACCCTGCTTCACGCAGAAGCCTTCTGACGTTGCGGGATGCATTACACGCCAGAGCTTTCAGCCTGGTATTGATTGATTCTTTGCAGTGGACCTTAAAAATCCATTAAGGAAGAAGTTAGAAGATGTGAATTAATTCTAAATCCTTTGTTGGTATGTGCAGCTGAAGAAAGCCTTTTCAAAACCATTAATCATAACTCAAAATAGACTGCTAACTTTAAAATAAACTTACAGTAAATTGGAGGACAAATCGAAGTAAGGTATTTAAATTCTCTGTCCCTGCACCCAATGCTCGCTAAGAGTTTTCTCAAGTGTTTTACTGAATGTACTTTCAATATTTCTCAATTATTTACATTGTTCTGATAAAAATACGATGACATGCAGCCATCTGTGCCAAAAATGACGATGACGATTGCTGTTTAATAGATATGTCACCAGTCTGAAGGAATCTGAAAAGTGAAAACAATAAAGCTGGCCATCTCCTCCCAGGTAACACCATTCATCAGGCAAAACTTCATTTAGAACAGAAAAAAACCCCTCCTCCTGAAATACCCATTATTAATTATTAAAATTAATTTTGTATTGAATAGTTTGTACACCCACTGCTCCCAAGAACATCTCAATCTTAGAAATGAAGTTACAAAACTTTAAATCCAGACTGAAACACAATAGGAGTGACGCCCGAAGAGCTAGGTGGTATGAAATGGAAACAGAAAAACCTCGACTGAAAGAATTAGCTGCAGATTTATTCACATTGAGCTCTACTTGCGTGCTTTGTATTTACTAAGCTCTGTAAAGCAATCTGTGACTGGTTTCCGTGTGTGCGCAGGAGGAGCCCGCAGCCCGATCTGCCTTTCCTGCCGCGTCCCCGCGCAGTCTCTCCGAAGGGTCGATGGTTTGTGGGCTCTCCCGAGTCCCCGGCAAGGCTCGCTGGCTCCAGCGCCCGCAGGTTTTCATGCACGGTATTGGCTTCCTCCAAAACCCCCGTCTTTTGCCAGTTTGTCCTTAAATCGCCTGCGTTCTGACAGTCCCGTGCGATCAAGGCGTGAGGGAGCTGTACCGAAGTATCGCCGTTCCCGTCTGGGGGCACTGGGTTGTGTTTGAGCTTCATCACGTCCCCGCTGGTCATTGCTGCGTCGTTTAACGGCTGATGCTCTGACGCCGCTTAAAACAGAGAGCTGTGGTTAAAAATAACTATTTTGGCAATTTGTCCTTTGTCTCCTAACTGCATATCCTGCTTAGGCTGGGCTTGGCTTTGCCGGTGCAGTTATTGTTATTCAAGGTTTAAGCCAAGGACATTTCGGTAAAAGGGAGACCCGGCACTGCTGGCAGAGTTGCATCATTTCTGAAACGGAGGGGTTAAATTTGGTTAATTGGCCAAATTTTTCTTTCCCCTACTTTGATAGTCTGATCAGCCCTGGAGAACAGGAGTGTTGTCGTAACAACTAGGAAGAACTGTGGATCGCCGTGGCACACAGGAATATTTTTCCTAAAATTGTAAATTCTTTCCCAGTGAGGAAAATCAGGAAGCACATTTTCTAAAACTTGAAGGTGAACTTGAAAAAAAACACCGCAAATATTTTCATCGTTCCCCCAGAGGTCCCATATACAGTAGTAAATTGCTAAAGTAATTGAAATGAAACCGGTGAGCTGTGTAATAAAGATTAATCTTTCCCCACTCCGAGAACACACAGTACCTGAGACAACTGCTCTCATTTGAGACGTGTAACATTGAAACACCACAGTTAATTTCCAGGTGGTTACTAAATTCATTAGTGCTTTATGTCGGTTTGAGAATTAATTTGCATGTTGATTATATATATTAAAAAAATGCGGAGAAGTGTGGAGCGGTTGTACAGCATGGGCTGGGTGAGGAGCCGCTGAGCCCGCGCTGCCTGCGGTATGTTCTTATATAAATTTATAGAAAGTTTGAATAACATCTTAATGCGTGTATGGAAGCAGTTATTAGGCTATGCAATTTGTGAGTTAAGAAAAGTTACTTAGAAGAATTTTACAACAAATGTGCTTTTGGAAAGAGGAGAATCGGTTTCCCGCCCAGTTACACGGATGCTCGTTCCCATCTCGCTGTCCTGGTGCAGCACCCTGCGTCCGACGGATTGTCCTGGTCCCGCCGGTGCGCAAGGCACCGGAGAATGGGACCGAACGCACCGAACGCTGGGGCGATCCGTCCCTTCGACTGGTGCAGGCAGGGCAGCTCAGAAATGCAAGGGGCAAAAAGGTGTCATCCAGGGACGCCTCTGTCCCTGCAGGCATCCCCAAATAAGTGTCTTTACTCCATTAACCACAGAAAAGTGTCAGCTCAACACACACGCACACCCCTTTTCCAGAGTGTGTCTTGTATGGCCACTCAAAACTTGTGTGTCTTTGGCCAGAAATACTTGTCCTGATCACACTGAATTGTTTTAATCCTGTGGGTGAAGCTTGCTGAGGCTCTAAGAGGTGGTGTGGACCTTAGCCCAGAGCTGCTGTTGAGTTCAGTCGCTGTCAGAGCAGGACACGCAGATTGTCAGGAACGACAGAGCCCCTAAAATTTTATGTACTATCATTGATGGGAGTCCACAGTTTTAACCCCCTAGCCAAGCATTTCACATTGATCATTAATTAGACTTATATAATAATAGTCTATGTATATCATCTCATATGTAAAAAAATAATTTGAAATGTCATTCTTTTTGTTGTGGTTTTTTGTTCAGTTGGGGTTTGGTTTTTTGTTGTTTTGTTTTTTTTTTAAAAAAAGTTCTTGCTTTGGAAAATATATGCAATGAGCTTTAAAAGACACCATATATCACCAATTATAACACAGCATCCATAGTACCTATATAGTAAAAATGATAGGACTATTAAGCCAGACTTTATTATTTCCTTAGGGATTTGCTTTCCTTAATTTGCATGGAACTGTCTTTGGTTAAAAATTGCCAGTCACAAAAATATCTCAGTGATTAATTTTTTTTTGTAGCAGTCATCATTTCTTCTAATGAGAATATATTTTATGCAAAGGTATCCTTTTATTTATTCTAAGTGTACTCTTTATTTTATCGATTGGTTGTACCTTCGTGCATTCAATTAGAAAACTGTATATCCTGCTGCATTATAACTGTTGGTAATTTAGCTGCTACTCTACGTTCCTGCTGGTGCAGGTCTAGTTAGGGTATGGCGGTGTGTGGGTACCTCTATCTGGAACAATTTTCTGCAGCTGGAATAATTTCTGCTCTAGAGAAGCTTAAGCTTCAAATCTTAAAGGTCTCGAAATGGAAGGACAGCATTGCCATGCAATTTTTTTACAGTGTTTGGGTGTGCTCTAACCTCTTCTAGCAATTGTTGTCAACAGTGTTCATCTATAACAACAATTAAATGAACAAAAATGAATCAATGTAAGGGATACTCTATGAGAAGTCAACGAGAACGAAGCAGAACACCTTGAAATTCAGGAGCACAGTCTTACTGTGCTCCTTTCACTGTTCTCTGACTTTTCTAATTCTCTTAGTAAGTAGATGAGAAATTAAATAGTTATATCAAAGTTCAACTTTTATTCACAAAGTTATCTTTTAGCCTCCAAACTAACTGCCTGAAGTCAAGAGTCATCTGCACTGCTTGTCTTTGGGTATGACACTGGGCACCTCACACAGTGAGAAATCACACTGGCTTTTTTTAGCCACATCAAAAAAAGTTCTCAGGCACTCTCCATGCGATTGATGTTACATTATCACTGACGCATGCCAAGGTAAAGTCCAAATATATTGCTGAGTGGCAGGAACAGACCCAAAAAAAGTCTCCATCTGTCCTTCCTGTAGGTCTGGTGAGCGTGGTGGAAGCTTGCAGCCACTTCCAGGCAGGCAGTCCTTGACGCAGGGAGGTCAGGAAGCAACGACTGCAGCGCCATTGAAATTCTTGAGGGAAGTGAACGAGGAGATGATTTGTAGAGCATAATTAATTTGACAAATGCCACCCTTTCTTTCTTTTTCTGTATATTGTCTTTGAATAAATGGCCAGTTTCTCCTACGTGTTTGACATTTGCAGCTTGTACTTCCCAGAAGGTTCCCCGCCAGTGGGAGCTGTAGATGCACACACGGGGCCAGCTCCAGCGTCCGGTGTGTCTGCAGTCTGTGTCGCTCTTTAGAGCACTTATTTTACTAGTAGTAGAGGTTTTTACTTAACGTTTGACCAGCCAAAGGCCAGACGGCAGTAACCATTTCAGCCTGTGCAGCAGATGCCCCCTTCCTCGGGTGGGTCAGGTCACCATGCCGTTCGGTGCCGTTTGGCCCCGTTCATCTCTGAGAAGGGTGGGATATCTCCGTTTAACAGGATTGCTCATTTTGCCAAGGCAGGGGAGCATGTGCTGCGGGCATTCCCTTCCCACCCACGAGCCTACCTCCCTGCGCACCGTATGGTGTCCTGCCAGCGAGGAGAGCTGCTGCGCCGATCCAGCGCGGAGGGCGGTTACACAAGAGCTGCATTGCAGCACGCTGCACCAGCTCAGCCGGGAGCCTCTGCCAGCAGCGCCTCGTGTAACAGCACTCCAGGCTCTCAACGGTTCATTTCCAACACCCAGAACAGGAGCTCTCAGAAAAGGTGTTGCCCGATACAACCATTTGCAACAGGTTGTTAACACCATATTTTATTTTTTTTTTTTAACTTGGCTATAAATACTCTAATGAATTTTTAATGCAAATGCGGAGTTCTGATTTAAAGCAGCAGCAATTGGATTTGTTCTCAAAGTTTTGTGAATTCTCTGATGGGTTTCTTAGCACATCCAGCACTAACGATTTTTTAAATTCTTTTTACAGTGCATGTGGTCTGTTTTTCTGGTTGGAAATGGGTATTGACTACTTCCTTCACTGTTTTGTTTATTAGCTTCCAGATATAAAATTTGTACAGACAGTTGCTTACGGTGCGACCTTTACAAGTGCATCCCAATAGTCTGCCCATTGTCCTAGAAAACCATCTCCTGTGAAGCTCCATAGTTGTTATTTAAACTGAGCTTTTTATAGACTTGCAGTGTAATCTGCATTTCCCAATACTGAATGCATTTAGAAAATGCTCTGTGCTGAGAGCAAATTGCCTTTGTTTTTGAAGCTCAGGGACCTGCTTTCTCATGCCTTGCAAATCCAAGCAAGTTGCTGCGGTCCGTATTCCCAGCAGAGCTCAGCAGATCAGGCTCTGGCTTGGGTTCCTGGTTGTGAGCTGGATGTAACCAGCTGGTGAGTCTGTTTACAAGTTTGAATGTATTTCTCCCGTAAGATATAATGCCTTCTAACCCCGATCGATCTTCACAAAAGGAACTGGCAAATGGCAGGAGCAAGCAGATGCCAGGGCACCGCGCTGGTCCAGCACGCAGGTGAGTCCCCAGCACACAGCTGGAGGACTTGCAGCTGGCCAGATGTTCACAGGGGGAGGAGAGGTGTCACCGGCTGGTGTTGAAAACACGCACAGGGTGAGCTTCACCGACAAGCTCAGTGCCAGGAACAATCTCCGCAGTAACTGGCTTACGAGCTTCTCTCCCAAGTCATAAAACCAGTGAGCACCTTGTTTGGGGAACCCAGAGCTCTGGCATTTGCTATTTTCTCCTTAAAAGTGTTCTTATTTTCTTTTTTTAAAGGATAAAACTGAAGTTTCTGGGGTTATCATGCTTGATGATTAAAAAAAACCACTGTACTGTACTTTTTCAGTGTAACTGTTCCCACTAAAATCTAAAATTTGTTATGAAAGAGGGAAAAAAGAAGTGGAATTGAGCAAAGCAGCTTGATTATTGATATTCTGACACATGACAGTTTAAAGCCTCTTCACACTGATTTTCTTGGTAATTCTCCAAGTGCAGTCATACCAGTGTTTCTTAAATGTCCAAAAATACAAAACAGGGGCACAAAGTGCAAAATAAACCTATGGCAAGTTTTAATCTCTCAGTTCCACCTTTCTTTTGAGAAATATGGGAAACGCAATCAAAAATGCTTAGAATGATATTGGCAAAGCATAAATAATCACAAGGTACACAGAGATCCAAAAGAAATAATTTGCATGATTTTCTGTCAAGTTTTGAAGGTTATTGTGACAAATTGGAAGTGTTCTTTGGACACTTGCATTGATTGGTAGGATATTTTGTACTGTAATGCAGATGGCACTATGAATATACGATGTTATTTCATATTGCTGCTCTGACAGCTGAAGCAAAATGGTGAAGTCAGAAAAAAACATGATAAATACTTTCAGGGCCAAATTTCCACTTAGTTGAGTTTGGATCATTGCTTCGATGGTTTCATTATCCCGTGCGCTGGGCGAGAGGCTCATTGTTTCTCTGCCTTTCCACCAATCATTAAACAATTAAGAGATGAAAATAGCATTCAGTGTTAAATGATGGTAAACGGGGGACACCAGCGAAGGAAAATCACTGGGTTTTAGGCACAGCATGGATTGTTGATAATACATTTGTCGGGCTGCATTTTTACTGACTTGGATATCTCTCTCCAAGTTAGACACAGGAACCAGAATACTCCATATCTGAATATGTGGTCAGCGGCAAATGTGCCCCCTGCCCATACACCTCCCGTTTTTGGAATGAGAAACTTCTACAGTTTGGTCTGCCAAGAATTTCTGAACCTAAATTCCGTTTTTTTTCCCCCTGTGCCCCCCATAGTCCCTCAGCAGAAGTGCCTTTTGTTTCTCCATAATGCTCTTTCTGTGCCTAACGTAAAAGAAGAGGTAACGGGTTCCTCTGCCCACGATGAAGATGTTCTGCTGGAGGCATATTACAGACCTTTGAGCAGAGCTTCCTTCTCCTGTTACTGCTTCCCGGGTTACAAAGCTTTGCTCTGAATTAGTTAAACCTCTGAGTGAGAGGAATAACGAGTCGTTCTCAATAGCGTTAAAAGCCAGAGAGCACCCAGGGCGACTTGCGTGAAGCAATACGCTTTCCGCTAAAGCGCCGGATTGTCTTTTCCAAGATGGTCTCTCGCTTCACATGCTGTTGTCTTCAATATGGAAGGGATTTCGCTCAGAAGTGCTCACACCTCGTGGGTCTGTAATTGCCTCCTGCATTAAAGCGTTGCTTCAGCGGTCCGACTGTTTCAGTCCAACCACTTTTCACGCATGGTTGTCTTGAAAATGCGATAGAGCTGCAGCTAGTTGACTCCGTCTGACTTGCAGTCCTCATCATCTAAGGGGACACCAGCTGAGATTATTGTGTTCGCTTTCTCTGGCTAACACTGGACGCGTTTCAAAATCCCTCTGCAATATTTTATAGCTCATAGGCAAAAGGCAGTGCTTGCTGGAAGGGTGAAGTCTTTTCGTTGGCTATTAGAAGGAGGTCAAGTGAGTAATTTGCACAAAATCCCCCGAACGACAGTGTGGGTATTTATGCCACTCTTCGTCAACTGGAAAGTAAGGACGGCTTAACTTTTATGCTTAATATATAATGAGGTATCAATCTAGTGGCAAGAGTTGCTCCCTGGGCACTGTCCCCCAAACTTTTTATTTCTTTTCAGACAACCATCGGGTACAAAATATTTCACATATGGTAATAAAGCAAAATCATCTCCAGGAAGATAATGGGCCTCTCTCTTCCTTGAGATTAAGGCCATAGAGATTTAACAAAAATATTGACTTGGGTTTTTCGTGTGGTTTCTGGAAAAGGTAGCACAGATCATATTTAAATGATCTTAAAAATAAGATTACTTATATTTAAAAAAAGGCAGAAAAAAATGAGCTGCCTTCCCCTGAAGGCTCTGTCGGTATAGATCCCTAAAGCTGGGCTAGCCAACGATTTCTGAAGGCTTGCAATTAACTTCAGCTATCGATAATTGAGAAATCGTAACCAGATCCTTTCTGAATAAACCCTGAACTTTAGGACTGGGATATTTTGTGGGCCGGCGGGAGGTTGTTCTTTGGGGTGTGCCAAGCCCATCGCAGCAGCTCTCCTTAGGGCAGGATGGGCTGGAGAGCGGGTGTGGAGGGGGTCCCACCACGTCCCTCCTCTCTCCTGCTTCTGCACAGGGGGTCTGACGGGACGCTGGAGCCGGCCGTGCCCCACCAAAATAGCTCAATAACTCCAGAAGCCATTCTTGCTTTTCTGAGGCTGAATTTCAGATTTTCCTTGAACATAGCGTGCGCCTGCATTGTCCGCTGCCGTGGGCTGCGTCTCAATAATCCTGAAAAATTTGGAAATGCGGGTGGTTCTTTATTTCTTTGCTTTTAATAAAAAGTCTGCAGCGCTGCTTGGGAAGGTCAAGTCTGTTTGACATTGCCAGGATGCTGGTATTCTTGGAACAGCCATCTGTTCAGAGCACAGTGAAAAATTGGTTTGTGACTGCCTAAAGTCACTTTAGCTCATGAATAAAACTTAAAAAAAAAAACAACAAAAAACAAAAACCCCCAACCCAAAAACCAAACAAGGCTATTTTACCATTTGCAACAAAGAGATTACCATTTGGAAAAATGAGTGTTTATATCGGTGGCGGTTTGTTAGTGATCTGAGTTAGGTGTTACTGGCCCAAAGGAGGACCTGGAAATTGAGCCCCTGGGACCGTCGCTGTGTGAGCAAAAAGATCTTGGTCAACAGCTCAGCTGTAATGAGTTGCAGAAGGGCGCAGGGGAGGGAGGTCGGGGACTCGCCGTGGTGAACCACGCTGGCTGGCAGAGCTTGAAATAAGAAAATAAATAACCTGTATACTCCACTCCTATCTGAGGCAGAAACCGGTTTTTAGATTATTTTCCCTTTCTCTCTGCTACATTAATACATTATATGAAATTGTGAAAACTTTGACAGACTGAGAATCTTTTTTCCATTTCTTTTTTCCTTTCTTTTTTCTCCCGTCAGCTTCAGTATTTCCTCTTCTCTCTGCTTTTCTATCTTATTCTTCTTTATGATTTTTCATGTTCTTACCAGCTGCTGCATTTTCATCTCTGTTTCTCCTCTTCTACCCTGAAGGCATGATCCAAAAATATGATCCAGTGGCTTCTGCAGATTTTATATGTTGCTGGTTGGCCCCAAAATGTGCCATGTTTTGATCATTAAGTTTTACAAGCCAAATACTCGCAGACCAGCTTCTCTTTGTTAATTTGAGGCTGTATCGCTGCTTAAATTAGTGAAAATACTTTTCCCTTGAATACGATGAGGGCTGATTAATGTGCATATTTTCCAGGTAGACTGTGGCGTACCTGGTGCTGCAGTGCTCCTCCTTGAGATGGTCAACGCCGCTCTTTGGGGCCGTACTTCATGACACAGTGAGTAGGAAATCCCGGGGAAAATACTGGAGCCTTTTTATAATGTTGTGGCTCAGAAGGGCTAAATATTGCTCCTGCTGCTGTACAGCGAGCGGCTGGGCTGGACTCGGGCGATAGCGGTGCTCGGTGCCGAAGGGATGTCCGAGCGCGGTGGTGCACGGTTGCAAACCACCGGTAGCTCCATGCAGAGGGCCGGACTGCCGCCGAGCGGAGAGCTTGCAGACGGGGAAATTCTTACTGGTTCACATGAAATGGGAGTCCATTGCAATAATGTGAAAATAAGAAACTTTGGGGAAAATATTGTATGTGGCAGGCTGCTGAAAATGATTAAAATTACAAAAAGGCTTTCTGGTGTGGAAAGTTTCATTAAAAGTTGCATCTCTGAGTTCAGTCTCAATTTAATAAGAGGTAGCGTCTCCAGCTTCTTAAAATTTAATTTGATAGTTTATGAAGAAAATAATTAAAACATACTGTGGCATCAGTCACTTTTTATTTCATAGAAAGTCTATATAAAAAAGTACCATTCCTACTGCAGCGAGAGTTTATATTGGCCTTCAAATTTCATTTGTCCTTATTGACACAACATCCACTAATCCAAAGTAAATGGGAAGGAAATGATTGAATTTTTTTTTTTAATAAAGGGTAATCTTGACCTTGAGGCTATGTAAAGTAAAAGTTGGTGGAAAGTTTGGAAAAGTTGCAGCTTTGTGGGGAAAGAGGATGTTTCTAGTACCTAACAGCAAACTGGTGCTACCTATCTCTGGGAGATAAAGAGGTAAACCAAGAGTTTCTGGGTCCTTTTCTCATACCAAGCAGTGTATTAGTGCACTGACAGTTTCCCTGTGTCGTGTGGACAGTAATACCAAATAATGCCACTCTGGCCGTGGTTCCCATGCCATGGTCACTGATGAGTGTCTTCTCTTAGTCGCCGCTCACTTTGAGGGCAGGTGAGCAAAATACAGCCCGCTAGCTGTTCTGCGGTGATCTCAGCCCTTAATCCTGGATGATGAAAAGCTTAACACTGGGGACCTTATCCCCTCTTGCCAGACTCCCATGACCTCTGTTCTCTGACTTTCCTAGCACAGTTTTGCTTTGGGGATAAGCAGGAGGGGAAACGTATCCTCCCATCCCTTACTTTCCCGGGAATCCAAAGCTGGAGCACCTTTTGTTTGACATAAAACTTATTGTGGCTCTTCCCCTGTCTCCTATTGCAGCCCAAAAGTGTTCAAGAGCACTTCATCTGCAGGCCATAACAGTAGGTTTCAGAGGGTGTTTTGAAGATTGAATTTGCCTCTGGAATGGTTTTAATCAAACTATTTTTTTCTGTCACTTTTTTGGACACTTTGCAGTTTTCAGTAACTGCCTGGAATCCAGTCCATAAGTATGTCTAACGTGCCAAAAATAGATTAATCTCAAGGCTCTCTCACAATTACCACTTTGGATTTCTGTATCGCTTACCACTCAAGTGGTTTACAAGCAATTACAGACTAAGTCTTCCAGAGCCTCCTGGAAGGAGCATTTCCTACCCCGCTTTACAGAGAGAAACGGGGCACTGGAGAGGAGCAGATCCTGGTCCACAACGTGCCCAACCCCGGCACCCACCTCCATGAAGTGCAGAAGGGAGGTTGCTCGGCTGGTAATCCGGCTTCAGCAGACTTGCCCAAAGTAATGTAGCAACAGAGGCAGAAAAGGAGAACCCAGATTTCCTGCGTTCAGTCCTGTCCTTGAGTGCAAGTCAGATTTAGTCGGGTTGATGCACTGCTGCTGACAAGCTTGCTCCTGTTGCTAACCATGCTGGTAAGGGGCGGAAGCCCTTGAGCCAGGTAGATGGAAAGGCAGATAGATGATCAAGTCATTGCTCACGTAAAAACAGCACCTGGTGAGAAAGATTAACTACGTGTTTGGGAAGCTGCTTGCAGAAGTCACAGTTAATCCCTTCCTCGTGGCTTCTTAGTACTGAGCGGATTTGTAGTGAATAACGGAACCTGGTACCATTTTATCCATAGTCTTTCCTTTGTTATTACCTTGAGGAACTGGTAATAAGAATGTGAAATTAAGAATTACCTGAGGATTGCGTTCAATAAAGTAGCTGGGAGTCTCCCAGCAATCAGAAATAGATGCAAGGGACTTTAAGTACATGTTTTCATAACCATTTTTTGGACTTACATAGTTACTTGGTTTAGATCCATCGAAATTAATTTGGTGGATAGTCTCCCGTTATGTTAGGATTCCTTTAGACCACGTACATCAGAGGTTTGATGTGGTGTCGGGTCCACTCCGGTTATTTTGGCTGGACGCAGGGAGGGCAGCGGTGTGGCCGTGCCCCGTCCCCTGGCAGAATGTGTGCCGTGGCACGGGGAACTGAGCGGGACGGGCAGAGCTTTGGGCTCCCTAAGCCGTGCGACAAAGCCAGAGCCGGCTGCGGTCCGGTGGAGTGGGGTCCCTGAACAGCTTCTCACCTGCTCAGCTCAGCGCGGGAGGACTGCGCCTTTGGCTTTGCTGGAAAGACCGCAAATTAACTCACTGTGCCTCTTCTGCTGGTGACGTCACTGGTTTCATTGAATAAGAGCTTGGGATAAGGAGGGCGCTGGCCTCGTAGCTGCGTTAGTGAGGTCGGTATAGCTGGAGAAGCAAAAACAGGCAGAGGAGCCTGTAGAAGTACACGGAGTGGAAACAGGAGCGTACGTGACAAAGCATATAGCACGTGGTTAATCCTCATTACGGGTGGAGAGCTGGAAACAGGCTCTGCAGTGCATACATGTGGCTGTTGTACAAAAATTGGACATTAATTTAAACTCTGTTGAACAACAGTGACTTTTAAAAACCAGGATTTTGCTAATCTGATAAGACTAAATTGAAACACGACATTGCCATCTCTGCTCTCAAACCTTAATGCCAGAAGGCAGGAAGAATATCAGGAGGACCTGAAAACCGTGGTTCCTCCCAGAGGAGAGCTGCTGCGATGAAGAAATTTCAGTGGGTGTTTGCTGGGCCGTGCCGAGCCGTGCTGGCGGCGCAGGGTCGGGCTCCAAGGACCGAGCACAAGAACTTGCTTTACCAACAGTGATGTTCAAACTGTGATGTTTCCTAGTCATGCAAAGGTACGGCATTGTTCTGCCTTTTCTGCTCGGAAAATTACAATGTGCAGCACTATAAAACTGAATAATCCAAGTACTGCTGAAAAGACATCTTATTTTTCCTCCTAGGTTGCTTAATTAATTTCTTTCAACTTTTTTTATACTGTTGATGAACGTTATTCCAACCTACTGTCAAACGGAATGGGAGGAGGGGAAAAAGAGCCACCTACATACTGCTTCTAATACAATTCTATCTCCCTTGAAAAACAGAGAATTATTAAAAATAGGTGTTAGCCTCTGTGCTTGGCAGAGAGCGTTTAGAGTAGTCAGGCACGTTTCTAGTCTAATTATCCTATTTGGGCCCTTTTGAAAACCAAAAAATTCTGTAAGTTAAATAAAATTCAGAGGCAGGCCAGGATATTTGAAGCCCCTCTTTCAAACCAGCAAACTCATCCTGTTCTTGTTGTGTTGCTACCTCGTCTCCATAGACCTTTCATGGCATATTCCCATGAAAAGAAAAATGAGCACATCTGGTAGTATTCTGAACTTGGTTTGTTTGAAGGTTATTAGACATCTACGCGAGGAAATCTAACAAAAGTGGAGAAGTGTACAATGTTTTGTGTGTAGAAGAAAGCCTCCAGGTGGAATTACATGGGCAAGTTTTCATTCCCCTTTATTATCATGATTAAACTGAAAGGCTAAATATTTGTTGTCTCTAATGCTTTAGATACTGTTAGGATTTGGAGGCACCTTATCATAGGCACTGGACTGACATAAAAACAGTATCCTCTGAAGTGATCCCAGTGCAAACAGAAGGGAGAAGGGATGATTCTGCCTGGTTTAAGGGTGCCACAGCTGCCTTGGTTAAAGGCAGGGGATGGAGGCGGCTGGAGTCGGTGGCCCTGGGGCTTCGGGCACAGCAACCCACCACCGTGCCGCTGTGCATCAAGATGCAAGATCAGGCTGTTAGAAATCACCATAATTAGGAAGGTTCATGAGATGGAGGCCCCAGTTTAGAGCTTTCGGGGAAGTCAGTACACGCAAGTTGTTCAGCTGCTGATTGCACACGGTTAAAATACGTAACTTTGGTGTAGCTGCTGCCTCTAGCTTGGCTTGCTGTGGCATTTCCTCCCCTCACAATGCTGACTGAATAATTTACGGATGAAGTTTGTCTTTTTCTCACATTTATATTTGCCATTTCAAAAATCTTTGCTGAATAATTTATCAAAATAAGCTTTTTTCTTTAGTTCTTTTCTGAGGAGGCCATAGGAGAAGTTTCAGCTGCCTAACTGGACCTTCCTAGAATCAACTTTCTCCTGCGAATACACACCAATTTAAAGTATCTGTTTTGTGAATATTTCCTGTAATTTGAGTGAGTTCTGGTGAATGTTTCTACCCGGAAAGTTCCCTTTTTGCTGTTTCTGGAAAACTCGCAAGGATAAGGACACAGTTGAAGTCTCTTAATTTACAGACATATTTGAATATGCATGATGCACGTTTTAATATTCACCCATTTATTACTCATGTGAATGCAGCATGTCTGTTTTAAGGTAGAATACATCTGTGGCAATTTGTTTTGTTATCAGAAACATTAACATCGGGAAAAACTAGTGCAAGATTTGGCCAGCAGAAATCCTACTGTCTGACTGAGGCCTTAAATAAACCCATAAATCATGGAGGGTGGCTTTCTGCCCCAGCTGGGTGGCACAAATAATGTCGATTACGGTCAGATATACACCACGTGTGACTTTGGAAAGGCCGCTGAGAGCCCGCAGCTGCCGTGGGGTGGGAGGTGGGCTGGGGCTGCACGAGGTGCGTGTGGAAAGGCCCCTCCTTTGCTGGATCCCTTCTCATCACACGCTGCACTCCGCAGACTCGTCTCCTGAGGTGTCTAAAGGAAGGCGAGGATGAAAGCGCTTCGGACCCAGGCTGAAAGAAATGAATTTCCAGTTTGAACCCAGTGCTGCTGAAAAGCGTTCCCTCTCTTCTCTACGTGGCGTGCGGCATCCAGCACTTCTGGTCCCTGTGGACAACTCTTCAGATTGTCTTGTGGAGAAATTTCCTCCTGCATCTTGTTCGAACAGTTTATTTCCCTATCCTGATGCATGACGTTGCCAGCAAAGATTAGTTCTTTTCAGGGCTGGCAAACACTATTTCTCACCTGATGGCTTTACTGGGAATACAGTTGGAAAAAACATGATAACATTTTTTAAAAAGCATGGTGGAGTAAAGGGAGAAGAGAGATTTGTATCTCCCACCTAGTAGTTGCAGACAGAAGAAGTTCCTGATTATCTCCAGAGTACGTAATTTTGCTTAGCGGACCTGGTGATTAAGTCATTAGCCGAAAAGCCCGAGTGTTACAGGCCGCTGGCTTCCCAAGGCTGCTGTCATGGCACGTGGAGGAAGGTCCCCACTGTCCCCTCAGAGTGGTGTGGGCTGTCCCCTCCGGTGGAGCGGTGGAGATGACTTCTCCCCAGCTGATGGTGCTGGTGCGGCAGGCAGCCCGACACCTCGGGCTTCGCTATTTTTACATGTCATGCGCTTGGTTCCTGTAAAAGGAAAGTCTTCCCGTTTGCCTCCTCTTTGAAGGCACAGGCGTTCTTACCTCCCAAATGTCCTCACCAGTCGTTGGTGTGCTTTCAGGTGGTGTGAACCACCGTGATGCTAAATAATTTCCTGCTGCCTCCGCTGATTGTTTTGGCACTGCTAAATAAGAGCGACTTCGGAAGGTAGAGGAGTGACATTTTGCATACCTGAGATCCTTTCAGATCCTGTCTAGATCTAGGCTTACTTGTAGTTTAGTGTGAAAATAATGACAATTGCATTGGTCAAACAATCCACACGTTTGTAATCTCTGTTAAATTACTGCTTTCTTGTAGGTGCTGTTGGCCTTCAAGATGTTGAGCAAAGTCAATGGAAGGAAGGTGCCCCATTGCACAGAAGTTCAAACCCAAGCAGGAATACCCACAGTGAAGGTGATTTTGCTCAAACCAGTAGAAACTCTTTAAATTAGCTCAGTTTATGCCAGTTCTTCTGTGTTTGAGGATCTGTGTGGTGGTGGTGGTGTGGTACAGTGCGCTTGTTTTAACTGGTACAAAATCAGCAGTATTGAAAGCTAAGCAATTTTTCTAGACCTTTTGTCTTCTAAGCAGAATTTCTTAATTATTTATGTAGCCCTGATTTGCTATGGATGGAGGAAGTATTCAGACATACCTACTGTGATCTTTTTCTAGAGATGTCATATACACCCTCCAAAAATAACCTGTTTTCAGCAGCAGATAATTCGTCCACTGTCTCAAAGTATAATCTCAAAATCTCAATACCTTGTTTTATTTCTTACTCCATTATGTCAATAATCCCTTAATCTACTGCTATACTTGCTTATTCATTTATTCATTGAACTGTACTGGGGAATATCTAGTTGAAAAGAGAAGTTATCACCAGTTATTTCATCACTCAGCAGAACTGCAGGACAGTACCTATAAATTGGGAGAGGGAGAGGGAAAACTTACTTGTCAATTTTATTGAAACTCATTAGGAAGTCAACATAAAACACCCTAAAAGATCTGATTTCCAAAACCAGTGCCTCTCCCCCAGAGCGTGCCCATTTGAAGAAGTAACCGGCCACGCTGGTGTCTGAAAATCTTGGCCAGAGGATGATGACGAGGTGACAGGCTATCCTGGCTGCAAACCTGGACGAGGGAATATTCTTCTCACTGTGTCAGACACTACGGGAGAGGAGATGCACAGTGCTGTACCTCTTAGCTTAGTCCTCTGTGCGTAATATAAATGTATTTAAATGTTTTCTGGTTTTCCTGCTGGATCCTTAGCAGGAGGAGGAGGAGAGCAGCTGTGCATCTGAACTGACTTCTGACGAATCAGCACATTTACCTTGGGCACCATCCTGACCTTCAAAATTCAGGGGAGAGCAGTCAGTCCTGACAAGAGGTCTCTTTAGGACGTTCAGATTGTGTTTATCCTCCCTCTCTCTTATTTGAGTTACCTAAACGTTTACATAATTAAAAAATTTATTTCAGTGCAGCAAAGCAAGCTATAGACCAGATACTGTCTTTTCTTTGCTATGTAGCCCGTAACTAACAAAGCAACAAATTCTTTCTTATAGGATGAAAGCACATCTAAGAAATATGCTGTCAGGGGTGTCAAGAGGAATGTGGCATGCTGCGCCACTTCTGAGCATTAATACTTTCATTTATTTTCCAATAGTTTGAAGAGCAGCCGACACCTGGCATATAGACTGTGCGCCATTAAATCAAATTGAATAAATGTCTGAAAGAGTTTTTGGAATTACTGTACCATTCAAACCCTGCACTGTCACTGTATGGCAAAAGAAGAAACACAGGCTATTAAAATTTTTCTTGTAAGAGGCAGTTCACTCGCCCATGCACTGTTTGCATGGAACTTACTCGGGTAAATTTAAGGTACGTGCTGTTCTGCATAGCGGTGAAGCATATCCCTAAGTCTCACTGAAATGTAGAAGACGACAGGGATTACAAGTCCTTCCTGAGGAGCCGGAACAGAACCCATTAAGGTATTGCAAGTCATGCGATTCAACGGCCCTCAAAGTATAATTTGATTGTAATTCAGGAGGTTACTAAAAGGAAATCCATACTAGGCTGTAAGATAAGGAGAAGGAAGAAGTGTATTTACTATGAGTGGTTAAATGTGAGGGGTGTGAGTCCCTTATCTCTTTTGTCTGCAGTTTATCACCACTGAAGGCAAGTAAAAGAGGAATAATATCTAGTTCACAAGAGAAGATTGGATTAAGCTTTCCCAAAGGTCTTATGGGAGTTATTTCCATTTCACTCTTGTCTGGATTAGCCTAACTCCTTCAGGCCACGTCCAGATCTGCAAAGGAGAAGGTCTTGGTGCATGGGAGGGAGGGGAGGATGGCCAGCGTGTTGTTTCTTCATGGAGGAATTTGCCTTTGACTTCTGTAAAGGAATTAGGAGACCTACAAAGTCCTACCTGAGCGCAGGACTTCTCTTACTGTGGAGCTTTCTTTTTCAGATTCCTTTTCTGCTGTGCAAACTTATTGCTTTGAAATGGGTGTCTCTTACAGGGGTTTATTATAATCGTTATTTATTAGAAGAAACCTGGGTGCTGTCATATCTCGCTGTGGTTATACTCACTGCCCTCTACAGCTCTCGCCACTTCAGCTCCGTTCATGCATGTGAAGTAGCTAATGAAATACTGGGGCGGACTTGAGGTGGTTGAGTTTATGTAGTACGATACTGAACTTTTTTTTAGTTTACCTCTTTGTTACTGTGCACAACCTTGGAATAAGCCCTTTCTAAAATACACCTACATGAAAGGTAGATGCAAGAAGTGTAACACAGAGCAGTGTTCCCTTGGCTGCAGACAAGGATGTGAGGATGCCTGATGTGCTGAAAGGGCAGCCTGTCCAAGGTGAAAGTACAGGCAGCGACATCGAGAGAGACAGCGCAGACACCTGCGTACATGCAAGAGACCGACATCGCTAAAGAAAAATTACTCAGAGATAATATAGAGCACCACACGTTGATGTTTCCAATTAACTTTGCTTTCATTGTATGAATCCTTAACTCTTCCCTTAACTTTCATTGCAGGAATCAAGGGGAAGAAGGCAGCCAGACTCTCTCTGCAGAATCCTGCCTGGCTCGCTGTGTGATTTGGAAATAGCCCCAGGTTTTCTGTATTTTATTTCTGTGTGAGAAGGATTTCTGCAGCAGCAGAGCACAGGGCGGGCTTGGTCCTGCTGTGGCGCAGGGAAAAGATGCCGCTGCTTCTGCTAGGGTGAAATCCAGTCTGCCAGTGCCGCGGCTCCACCTGCATTGGATTAGTTTTAGTAGAAATGATGCAGTCTGGTTGCAAGGTGGTTCTCAATCGTAAGTATTAGTTTAGGCAGGGTGGGTTATCCAAGCGAAGGCTGATTATGCAGAGGAGATGATTTTGTGCTTTGTAAGTATTTACTGTCCGGATACTCCAGTTTTTCTTAGCCGTTTTCAAATATATCATAATTGGCTTTCCATGCATTTGTGTGAAAAAGAGAATGCACTTATGGAATATTATGTTTTACTATTCCAGTGATAGCTTAACTTAGAAGAAGTGACCACAAATAGATACTCATCGCTTTCCAGCTAATACCACGCCGTTTGCAAATGGAGCAGGAGAAAACCTCTGCACTTCAGAGGCTCTGACGGGTAACTGCGAGGAAGTTTCTAACAGCCCTTGGAGCTGAACTGAAGGGCAGCTTTCCTTGCTTTTTCATTCTGAGGAGGCGGGCAGTGACTCCTTCTTGCCCACTAATAGACAGTGCTGATCAGCACAGCATCTTCCCGTTCGCGTTGGAGCTTTGATTTTCAAGGACCACACGGTTCTTTGTCTAACACTTTCCTTATTTCTTTCTGGTTACTGTTGTAACTGCTGCATCTTCTTTGTGCTCCTGGGCACTATGAGACATCTCCTGGATGTTGGATCTTGTCATTTTTGATAAATCTTTGTGAACCACAGAGCTCAGCTGAAACTGCAGATCAGCATCCTGAAGTGCCAGTGTAATCTATTTCTAGCACTGAAAAAAAAAAGGAGGGGGAAAGCAGAAAAACTCACAGCTTTATACCAGTAATAACGATGGGAATGAATTGGCTTTCAGAAAATAATTTAATCCCTGGAGTATTGCAGATGGCTTTTGAGTGTCATGTTTAACAGAGCCTAAGGTAGGGGAAGTGTCCTGTTGTTGTGGCTTCTATCTAAAAAAACCTAAACCTTTTTACTCTAAAAGTTCATTAAAGTGCACTTCTATTTTACTATTTTCCAGACCGAAACTGCAGGTGGAACAGCCTTCTCTTGGAAATCCTGGGGATTGTTTTTGCCTTAGCATTGTCGGATCACTTCTTGTGTACGTGCCCTTCATATTGTTTTATCTGAGCTTGTGATCTGAAGGGATTTGAGTATTAAATCATGACAGTGGAGAGGCCAATGGCAGTTCTTTTTGAAAGATGATTGATTACTCACAGGGAGAGCTAGAGGAAGCTATTAAAGACAAAAATGGGTGCCGGCTACCTATTGCCATAGGAAAGCCAGAAAAATTAGCTTTCTGTGTCTTAGTCTTTGAAATTTCCCTCTGGATTCACCAGGGTAAGAGGACAAATTTCACTACTGTTTTCATAATTCCATCTGGGTTAAGACAGTCCTTAATGCAGCAGTTGTCATCAAATTAAATGTCAGATGAATGCCACAGAAGATCAGAATTAAAATTCGGATGCCACGTCTGCCTGGTTCTCAGGAACAGTTTATTTTCTCGCAGATGCTAATCAGCACCTTCGCTGGCTCTGGATGGGCTCCAGCTCTCCAAGAGGCCATGGACGGAGTTTCTGGATGTCACCGTGGACTGAGGGTAGACAGGTCTGTGGTTGTGTGTCTGCAGTAAAATGGTAAACCCCATCCTCCTCTTTCAGCCTGCTCTCTTTCTCAGGCCAGAAAATGTCACACTTACGATATTTTTATATATATAACAAATATATATTATGAATATATATATTTTTAATATATATATATGAAAATATATTAAGTCAAGCCCCTTCTTTTCACATATTTTTATGTGTGGAAACAGCAGCCCTGTTTTAATGTTTGAGTTGCTTTAGGTTTCTCTCCAAATACCATCTAGAAAATCTGCAAGCCTATCTATAAGTATATGGAGTATACAGAGGTACTTGTGAATGTATCTGTAAGTGCATTTAGGCCAGGTATTAGGAATAAACAGGATGACCACCTGTTTAGCATTCAGGTTCATCTATCTAAACTACCATTTTCATTTGTACTGTGGTTGTGACATATAAATCAATGCCCACAAAATAAAATTGCTTTGTCTAATAATCCTTTGTGCCAGGGTTATCAATAGTTCATTAGTCTTGCTTTGCATCTGTCAATAAAAGGTGCAATTGAGAAAGAGAGAGCTCAAGGAAGGAAGTGAGTATATTCTGTATGGGAAGGAGATGTCTTCCACTTTGGCCACCCTTTCTCTCGATTGTAGCCTGCATGGTGTGGCTGCAATGTACGCACAGCTATTTTTCTCTTGAAACAGCTTAGAGGATTCTATATGGTTTCATTTATTCCTGAAGAGCCCAAAAGGGCTCTCGAGTCTCTGAGCTATATTCACACCCTGAAAATGCACATGTGAGAAACTTCCACAACAGGATCAGTAATTATTTTAGCTGTCCTTTGGGTTTCGTGCCACGTCCAAAAGGCACTCGTGCAAAGGTAAGTTGTTCCTTCCTGGCTAGCAGTCAGAGTGCCTCTGACCGAGATGACAGCATGCTACATGGTGACTAACGAGTGCCCCTTCCTGGGCCATCTAGGTGCTCCTCACTCATTACCTCGGTTTATGTAGCTTGACATGAGAGATTGGATGTTATCCCAGCAAGGTGGCATGGCTTCAGGTGGTGATATTTTACTCACATAATCTTGCCAAGTTCATCTTAGCAGCATTTCGTGGTCTGGTTCCTCTTGATCTGTGTCACTAAACTCTGCACAATGTGCCACAATGTATGTAGCACTTCTCCGTCAAAGTTGACCAAACAAAACTTCAGTACACCCTTGGTAATTTCAGCTTTTTATCAATTAATTAGAACTGTGCATAGTTTGACTAGGAGGTCAACAAATAAATTGTGTCATTAATTAGATACCAAATAATGAGTTGATGGCTCCTGGGATGCCACTTGATTTCTTTCACCACAATCATTATGTAGTTACCAGTTTTGCTAGCGATCAGCATGCAATAGTTTCAAAATTCATCAAACCAGTAGGTGTTGAGTGGTGGAGCAAAACATTTGCCTCACCAGGCTGTTTGGAAGTCCCAGTCTCTGCAGCAGTGGTGCACAGGACGGGACCTTGGCAGGGTGTACCGGCTTGGGTACAAATAGGATTTCTGGTCACGGAGGGACTTCTCATAGTCCCTTGGAGGTTGAGCTCGGAGGTGCAGTAGCAGAGCTGTGCCCATCGTCCTGCAGCCGAGAAGCTTCTGCAGGCTGGGGGTGGGTAGATACCTACAGACTGGAGCTCCACCATGGCCCTGTGGTTGGGGCACGTGAGTCGATTCAGCTCATCAAAGAGAAGCAGAGAGTTTATGTGGCCCCATGAAGCGACTGCAAAGATCGCAAGGGATCTGTAGAGTTTACTCTGGAAAAAAAGCAGCTAAGTGAGACAAAACCCTCTGGCCTTCTGCTACTCTAGGAACAAGTTTTTGAACACAGACGTACCTTGTTAAGTAGACCTAGTGAAAAGTTTTGACTGAAAAACTATTTTGTCAGCATATTGTTTCAATGAATGTTTCATGAAAGCCTTTTAGTTTCTTCTTATTTTCCTGTTAGAAGAACATTGATCGTGGTTTGGGGTAATTCTGGTGCAAGAAAATTCTTCTTCCAATTTATTTTTTTTCTTTTTTGCCACTGGAAAAAGAACAGAAGATTGAAAAGTTATAATGTCTTCAGAATAAAAAACCATTTTCCTAGACTCTTTGCTTCACAGTCTACTGCTGAAAATGACAAATGGAGAAAAAAAAAAA
Source organism: Aramus guarauna (assembly GCA_013400195.1). NCBI lineage: Eukaryota > Metazoa > Chordata > Aves > Gruiformes > Aramidae > Aramus > Aramus guarauna. The sequence goes on along the minus strand of VXBL01002157.1, from coordinate 1,249,565 downwards.
GCAAACTGAAAAAAACCTCATTTTGAAATTTCTCACAAGATATGTTTGCCTTTTTTGAAAAGTCAGTTTTATTCATATATAAGTTAGAAAAGTGATCTGGTTCCACTAAGCTACAGTTGAACAAAAAAAGATTTGTATATAAAGAACTGACTGATTTAAAACTTCTTCTTGTGTTACAGTATTTTCTATCAATATTTCATCATAAGAAGTTGGTGCAAAGACTTTGAGTCTCGCTTTGCTGGCGCAGGTAAGCAGTCTCTCTGTTCAAGTGTCATTCTTCGATGGTTTTCTCTGCTGATAAAAGTTAGCAAGGGGAATGAAAAGGGACAAATGCTCATAGCTATCCAGAAAAACAAGGAGAGAATGAAAGAATTTTAGTTCCTTTTGAAACGACATCTCTTCCCTTCTGGCTGCAGGAGTCCCTGCAAGCCCTGAGCGTGTCCCACGATTCATGCACCTACCGACGCCGAGATGCACCGCCATGGGCAAATACTGCCCACGACCACCTTCTCCTGCGGCTGGCTACTTTGAATGTGGCAGAGTGAAAAGTAGTTTCATTAGCAAGCCGTGCTCTGGGCTTATGAGGAATGCTTGAAAATCTGTATTCATGAGAATTAATGATGGGAAATTCCTAATCTTTCCTCTGCTGCTGGCCAAATGCAGATGTTATTCAGAAAGATTATCCAGTACAGTCGGCTTAAACGGAGTTTTCCTCAACTATCCTAGATCTTTTTGAATAAAAACTCTCCGGTGCCCTCACCCCACCAAAGTAACCAGTGTTGTCTCCGGAGCTGCCGCGTAGTGCCACGTGGTCGGCTGACAGCACCTGCAGCAACAGGCAAAACCAAGCAATGGGAAACAGGGACAGTTAGAAGGTAAGAGGATATTTGGCACATTTATCCACTGTCTGCTCCTTGCAAAGCTCTTCCAAAGCCTGACTGTAGCTCTGACTGTCACACTGTGTTTGAAGACCAGGTCCAAGAAATGACTCGGGGCCCATCTGTGTTGCCAAATAACTTCACTCGGTTGTTTGCTCCTGGTCTTCGCCGTCTGACTGGCCACGTAGAAGCTGTTTTGAGGCGAGCCAGTTAGTTCTCTCCAAGAGGAAGCTCTCCAGGGCTGCTGTCACAGATGCAATGCGTACTCTCATCACTGTGCTGTCTCACAGCTCTGCTGAGCTGTGAAACATCCCTGGTATCATCTCAGCTGTCTTGGACCAACGTCGCCGTTCTGCCTTAGGATTGCCTTACGGGTCCCAGCGGGTGTGCGGTGCAGTCGAGGCCACCTCAGCCAAGAGGGGACTAGTCCTGAGCAATGCCCTCCAATCCCATGGGCCAAGGAGGGAAGAGATTGTTCAAGGTTGGACTGACGAGCGTATAGCAGGAGCAGTTTGCTCTGACCGTGCAGCATGGCTGTGCCTGTTGTGGGGAGTTGCCTCCGTTGTGAGTAAGGTACAGTTTTAGTAATAATTTAAAATTTACAGCATACTATGAAGGTAACTTTGTATTGGAATCCACAGCTATATCACTTTTTTCTAGTTTTATCAACAAATATAGCCTATCTTAACAGCCTTTCTACCCTTTTGCCTCGCAATTTATTTTTGAATGTGTTATAAATAGCCAGTGCTCTAGATTGGGTCAGTTCCCTCGGGAAGTAAGTGCATGCCACGTATATATTAGAGCTTAAATTCACCCTCGCCTTATACTCACTGAGCACAGCATTAGGGGTGGTGGAAGGCAGGAAAGAACTTGATACTGTGTACAGAAAGTAATTTAATTTAAAGAATTACACCAATTGCATTTTTAGAAACCTTATTATAAGGTCAATTTATTCTGTCAAATGACCCGTAATTAATTTTACAGAAGATGTTAAAGAGAGTAAACTCTGAACTCTCTGCTCTAACTTGGATCTTGACATTAAAAGTACAAGACTTGAACGTAGTGGAGAGTTTACTCTGGACCCAGTGTTGGCTGAGCGCTGTGTCGGGGTGAACCAGATGGCAGGGCAGGGGAGAGAGGTCTGAGCTTCTTATAAACCACTGCCCAGCACCGCGCAAGTTTATCTCCCCATCGGAAGCTGGCCAGTGCCTTTCATTGGTGCCTCCAGTCACCCAAAGGTTACCAAGAGGGATTCTCCATGCAGGGAGAAAGACGAAGTATGAGGGATGCGTGTAATTATAGGGCAATTTGGTGTTTTTTTCCGGAAACACTAACTGACGGCTAGTCATCCGGCATAAGCCACTGTGTTTCTTCATCTCTGCCATCTGCCGTGGTTGCCCTCTTCCCTGTCTGCTCGTGATAGAAGAATTGTCTTTTTCTCCATCCTGCTCAGCTTCCTGGACAACTGATCCCCCTTCTGCCACTGCTGGACCAGCGTCACAAGGCTGCCGAGAAGACATGACCAGGAGGGGATGGGTGTAAGTGCCACCTCCCAGCAAGTTCCACAGCACCCACTGATGCTTTGGCATAGCTCTTCACTCAGAAATCTCTCTTGATTCTAATACAGGAACCAAAACAAAGTGAGGTTTGAAGAAACTGTAATCTGTCTTATGGTGAGACAAAATCCCTTTCCTCACTGGCTGTGGGAATTGTACTCCAAAATTCACAGCAGTACAGTCTTTCGTATTGCTGATGTATGTAATGTAATTCACTCCTTTCCCATAACAAAAAAATGTTTAGATACAGGTGAAAAAACCTTCAACCTATTTTGACCCTGTGGAAGGTCAAAAGAAAAGCCTAACTGATTTAACACTGCCTTTTTTTTGTTGGTTTTTTTTTTGGAAGGCTGCTATTCATACTTTGGTTTAACAATCCAGCATGGAAGAGAGCAGCATGACTCAAGCTGAGGAGAAGAGCAGAGAGAGTGAGTAACGACAGCACAAATCAGCAGTAAAGAAGCAGTCTGCTGCAGCACCTGGACAGAAAGCCCGAGGCCAGCGAGGAAAGTGGCAGAAAGATTGCAGTGGGAAATGGCATGGGGAGCACCATATGCACCGAGCACCAAAAGGCTGAGAACAGCATTTTAAGCTATGCTAAAGATGGGGGAAATGTCTCTGTCCTTGAGTAAGGGCAAAGAGAGAGAGGAAATTGTGAAGATGGACAGTTTAACACCGTAGTTTTCATGTTAGGCAAGTGCAGCTCTGCTCTTTATTTAAAATACGGAGTGTTGATGCTAATGAGGCTCTGTAGATGTTCCCAGGGATGCGGTGTGCAGGTAGGAATCTAGCACGGCTGTTGGGTATTTCTTTAGATGAGAAATAGGTACTGATAATGGTTGCATGAAGTTTACAATAAAAAGCAATCCATTAGTCAATCCAGCAAATGAACCACTTTGAATGAAAATTAGGGTTAGCTTCTGTTTTGCTTTGTTCACTGTGTTCTTGTTTTAGGTAGGGTTTGATGCAGAAATTGTATAGGGCAGGAATATAGTTGAATAAAATTCTCAAAATAGCCTCTGCTACTCCTATTAGGATATTTAAAATCTATGTAATGCTAGATTTTTCTACTAGATGTATTTTCTCCCTAATTTTGAATTTCCCTAATCTGCTGAATCTGTTCCACGTCAGATAAAAATAGCAAAAAAAAATGTATTGTGTGAAATCGAAACAGGTCCTTGAAGTCATCCCACAGGATGTAGGGTTATGGTCTCTTAACCAAAGCAGGCAGAGGATACATAATTGTCTTTTCTGTGGTTTTTTTTTCCCCCTACTTTTTGTTTTCCACCACTAGTTGGTGCAACTTACCTTGTCGTGGTGTGGTGGCTTGCGTGCCTTGTCCGGCCAGACTAAAATGTTGCACCCTGGCCCTCCAGGTTGGGGGTTTTGTTTTGGGCTAACAACCCAATCATGTAAAAAACAAAATCTGTTACAGAAATTGCAACAACACTATCCCACCGGGTTCGGTGGCATAGTGTTGTTGCAGCCCTATGCTCCTCGAAGAGTAACAAGGACCAAACAACAACAACAACTTTTTGTTTTAAATGAATACTACTGGAAGATGAAGGATGGGCGACTTACTTGACTTGCTTTGGTACCTAAGTCAAGGAGAGAATTCATGGCAGAGGGTGCCGGAGATGGTGGACAGATAACGTCCTGGTCAGACATGGCAGCTTCCCAGGACTTTGGGCTGCATGAACTTTCTTCCTCCTTCAGGTCTCTTGAATGATCTCGGTATTTGGCTTCTGGTTTTGCTTGGTCGCTATGTTATGCTGTGAGCTTAGAGCCGACAGTTGGTGTGAGTTTTCTGTTGAGTGGGAAGCCGTGTTGAGTTTGCCGTGGGGGTGGGAGGCAGCCCGGCACCCCTGATGGGGGATTGGCATCCTGGGGCCGGGCAGGACGCGAGGGCTCGGCTGGAAGAGCTCTACCAGAGTCCCACAGCTTTACGATCCATGTCCTGGTGGCTGCAAGATGTTTTGAGTACATCTCCTTTTCTCCTTACCTAAATGTGAACACATACAGATCAATCAACAGAGCCTGAAAACCTTCCTGGTTCTTTATTATTCTTAATTATGCTTCATTATTCCTTTCATGTGTTTTGCACAGAACAAGCCAACACCAAGAAAGCAACTTATTGTGGAGGATCAGAAACACCTTTTTTTCCACACACCTTGGGTTTTGAAAAGGCAGTACACATAAATTGAATGCTGTCTGTACACAGAGTTGCCATTTTCCATATATAACCAAAGTGCCATGCAGCTCATTATTTCATCACGGTTAGGAAAAAAATCAGTGTCAACAACCAAGGCTTCTGACTGTCATTGCTTTTATTAAAAGCAAAAACGTTTGATCTTTTGAAGAATGAAAAAATCAGCTCCTGTATTTTTTAAAGCACTTTGCACTTGGTCTTGTCTAAAAGCATCAAAAAGTGAAAAATCTAATGTGACATTATACATTCTAGTGGCCCCTAATAGCCAGTCACTCCACCAATTTTTCTAAGTTTATCTTTAATCTGCTACTTCCAAACTAATTAAGGACTGAATGCCTTTGGACTGATTTTCTTTTTGTCTTGAGTTATTGTGACATCTTTACTACAAATTCTTTTTCAGTCTAATTAAATTCCTGCAGCATAAATGTCATTATTAATATCATCACCTTTGGTAGACTAACTTTGCCTTGGTCTCCTGATAATTGTGCGTTGTAGACTAACTCTCTTTCTTCCTGGTTAATATTTGAAAAGTTTGGCTTGAAGTAAGAATATCTCAAGGCTTAGCATAGACAGAGAATCCATTAATATAAATATAGTAATTCAAATTGATGAGCTTTTATTAAAAAATCCAATAGTTATGCTATAATATTAGTTTTCAGAAGAATATTTCAAAACTCATTTAAAACTTTTCTTTTTATCTTCAAAAATCATTCCTGGACGCTAAGAATTCTAATAATTTGAGGATTAGAAGTAATTCTCACTTACATGGCAAAAATTTCCAATCAAAGCATTAATGCAGGTGGAAGGGAAACTCACTAAAAGAATACGTGTGGGACAGCAGCGGACTGCCAAAAATGAATATTCGTTTCCTCAACCCAAAAGAAACTTTTCTGTGGGCTCTCTGCAGAGGACAGGACACCATCCCAGGAGCGGTGGGAGCTCAGCGTAGGACCAGTCGGTGAGTCCTTTTTTCCTTAGCAGGTAAATATAAAAAAGAACTAGCATGAAAAAAAGGATTTGTATGAGAATTTCATAATGGATCCATTAGTTGGGCTAACATTACTGGTGCGGTTTAACCCAGCTGGCGGCTAAAACAACCACCCAGCCCTTCGCTCGCTGCCCCCCCGCCCCCGTGATGGGGGAGGGAATAGGAAAACAAGGGTAAGACTTGTGGGTTGAGATAAAGATAGCTTAATAGGATGGAAAAGGAAGGGGGAAACATAAAATAATAATAAGATATACAAAACAAGTGACGCACCATGCAGTTGCTCACCACCCGCTGACCAATGCCCAGCCCATTCCCGAGCAGCGGCCACTGCCCCCACAGCGCACTCCCCCCAGGTGGTTTTTTTGTTCAGCATGAGGCCATACGGTACGGAACATCCCTGTGGCACTTGGGTCAGCTGTCCTGGCCGTGTCCCCTCCCGGCTTCTGGTGCCCCCAGCCTCCTTGCTGGTGGGGCGGTGTGGGAAGCTGAAAAGTCCTTGACTGCTTGGCAACAACTAAACCATCCGTGTGTTATCAACGTTATTCTCATCCTCAATCCAAACCACAGCACTGTACCAGCTGTGAGGAAGAAAATGAACTCTATCCCTGCTGAAAACAGGACAATTATCTCGATAACTTTTTGTTAATCATGAATTTAATAATGATCTTTTTAGCTCTAAGTCCATCAATCAGTAATGTAGAGATTTTCTGAAGGGCACAGGTAACAGTGAATTACCTTTTGTGGGAGGTATATTAGGAGTAAATCAACAAATTGATTCCTAGTCTAAAAAATTGATTAATTTATTAAGGTGAAGTTTTGATCTTTGATCTCTCCAAGTTTTGATGAGCATTAGTGGTATTAGAACTGCAGGTCCAGACATCCAGAACAATCTATTAACTTAATAGGCAGTGAGAGTTTGAGATTGATTGCTACAGTCACAGCCTGAAATTCGTTTTGTAAATATAGATAACTGGGCCAGATTCTGGCACAACTGCAGAGACCTGTGTCACTACAAAAATTGTCCGCTTAAATTCCGATGAACTAAAAAGGTGAATAAAATGCTATTCAAAAAGGGTGAGACTCTTGTAATTTGACTCTACTAAAATCGTCCTGAATTATTCTTCACAAGCCCATGTGAGTTTAGGCACACTTAAATCAGTACAGGAAGGCACTTAACTTTGTGTCGGCTCTACAGCACAACCTGCATCAGCCCTTCGACAAGCCACGATGCACAGCAGCGTCATGGTCTGCGTTGGGATGCTATAATCCATGAAGTGCCTGTCATCTTCAAATCGCAGGAGGAAGCTTGCTACTGCTGTGAAGTCCCCCTTCCCGCCCTGTATCACTGCGGCAACTCTCTGCCCACCCCAGGGATGCTCTGGGGGTTCGGCCGGTGTTGGGCCGGCCCTGCAGGCAGAGGTTCCTGCTGGAGCAGCCCCGTAACGGATGGCCACAAGCTCTCCAAAGACTGATTAAATTGCCAAGTTAATGTATTGAAGAAAGTGCACTTCAATAATTAAATTGCTCCGATGCAACTGCAACATTCTGCAATGTATTTTTTTTTTCCTTGAGTTTTTGCTTGTATTTTGACTATGCTTGAAGAAGTCCACACTTCCAGAGCTTCCTGGGTACTCCCTGAATTTTATAGGTGAGCCCCCGACGCTGTTGCTCTCTCTGTCTGTCGTCAAGAGACTCAAAGGCAGAGGGGTCTCACGGGCATTCAGAAGCCTGGTCCTGAGCTGTCAAGTGAGGCAGACGGTCCCAACACACCCACTCAGCTCAGAACCCCTCTCGTCTGGTTTTAAACACGGTGCAGTGGCTTATCTGCTAAATAAAATCTAAATGAGAAATGTTGATACTTAATGAAATATAAGTTTGGGGATTTCACATAAGAAAGCTGCTGTCACTGCTTTAATTTATTAGGAGAGAGTTATGTGCAGATGGTATATACAGAGTTATTTCCTGACTGTACTCCAAAGTAAGTTGATTTGTGGTTTAATGACTTTTATCAAAATGAAATAAGCATTTGATCTTTGGATTTGATCTGGCTATATCTGCAGCTGCTACACCACTACAGCAATTACTTCCAAACTGGGCTTTTTGCCCAGGCAAATGGAGTTCGTCCTTGTTTCATGTCTCATTGACTGTCCTGATAATACACACAGTGGTACTGTAGGTTTTTTTCTTCCTCTAAATTTGATAGGTGTGAAAGTGAGAGAGTAATTCCCTTTTTTTAGTATCAGAGTTGCTTTATTATAATACATTCGCTACCACTGGTTAATTTTATCTTGAAGCTGCTCCTAACTAAAATTTAGTATAAGAACGTGTAATTTTCTCTACATAATCCTGCTATGCCCTTTTTATAGAGAAACAAGAAATTCATTTATGAATTCTAAATCTGGGAACCCTCGTGGTAATCTTCACATCTGTCTGTGTGGTTCAGGGATGAAGCTGTGGCGATACGTTGTACACCCACGCTGGACTAAATCCACTCCTGATGCATTTCCATGGCAGGCAGTAGAGTTATACTAGGAATAAATTTACCCTCCTATCCATCTCGGAAAGAGCGCTCTGTTTCACTATTGGCTAATTAATTACTTACAGAACTAAATTGCAGTGTGTTAAGATTAGCAATCCTTTCTCCAGCACAATACTTTGTCTTTATTTACTGTTGAGGACAAGATTTCCCAAAGTTCGGCCCCGAAAGCTCCTAGTGAGAGATTGTCGGTAAGATTCATAGTTCTCCTGAGCAGCCCCAGCTCACGCCAGCTGCATTTTTGACCGGATTGTAGGAGACAGCAGCTAATTTGATGGCTCGCAGCCAGCTCACCTGGGTGAGGACTAAGAGGATGAAGCCGCTGTTTTGCGGGATGCAGTGTGTTCTCCGACTCAGGCGATGCGGGATGAGGATGCTCTGGACACAACCCAGGTGTGCAGCCGGCAGGTCTGAAGGCTGCAGGTTCACCATGGCAAGGAGATGCGGTCGCAAAGGATTGCAAAACAAAGAATTTTGTTCTGCCCTTGTTTGCAGTCGCGTTGGGAGAAAGCGCGCCGCACTTTGTGTGGTTGGAAGCTAAGTTTTAAGTTGTCTTTTTTTTGGCAGGGTATTTCTTAAGAGATATGCGATAAAAATGGCAACAACTGGCAAGTGACTGGTGAATGAGTTGCCTGTAGACTTGCAGTCCTACAAGAAACCATGTGAGAAGGCGGTTCGTCGTGAGAGCTCTGGAAGGTTTTCCTGTGCCAGGGTGGCTGCTGCGTCTTTAGCAAATCAAACTACTTGCCTAGTACTTGCTTCTTAATCCAGGAAAATTAAAACCACCAGCGATAGCTATATTGTCTAGCCATCTGCTCTCCCAGGTGCTCCCACGCCTGATCAGAGATGAAGTGATGTGACCTAGAATCCTGCTGCATATCTGGGATCATTCCCAGCACGGTCCCAAGCTTCAATCTTCTGCATGACATCAGATAAAGTAAACATCAAGATTTGATGCGAGAGCACATGTCCATTGCATAATTAATTAGAGTTCTTCCTTGGAACTATTTTTAGATATTTTTCAATCAGAATTAGAGGGTGAGGATTACTGAGGAAAAAAAAAAAAAAGGAAATTATGAGGGTTTTCAGAAACTTGTCGAGGTACTTCTCCTGGGACCGAAGGCACATTTGGCCATTCAGCGATGTGTATTTGTTTTTTAAATAATTATTTTCATCTTGAACAGTTCCACTGTCTTCACAGCAGCTCGGCTGTGAGGTGGTGTAAATCCGATAGTGGCACGGCAAACCTGCTCCCTTTTTACTTACCACTGCTGCTAAAATCCCTGTCAGACCAGACATCGTAATTCTTCCCCCACACCAAGCTCAGAGCTGTATCGTTCCGTTGCCTGGAGTGCGGTTGTTCCCGATTTCCACACACGAGACACATTCAAAACTATTTACCGTCTGTTTTGCGATGTATCCACGAAGCGTTGGTTCGGCGCAGCAGGCAGGAGATGGTTATCCTGCCCGGGCTGTGCGAAACGCCTCGTAGCTGCAAATCCTTGCAGCTCTTCCAGCTTGTTCTCTAGTGTCAGCAAGAAAACGTGCAATGCATTCAGCTTGTGTGGGACACCTGGGATGTTCCTGTGTTCTCAAATGAAGGCAACGCATGCACCCTTTTCCTTGCCTCATTTCACCTGACACACACAGTATGAGTGGGTTTGCTGTAAGAAAGTTAAAAAAAAAAGAAAAACCAAAACCAACCAAAAAACCATCTTGTACTGTATGAGTCACTGAAAAGAAGTGGAAGGAGGAGCTATTTTGAGGGCTTTTACATCTGCCTTATTGCTAGGAGACTGCATCCCGTGCGTGCGGGGCTCTTCAGGCTCTCAGCAGCTGCCTCATTTGTACGGCAGCGTTGAGGGCAGTTTATGGAGCAGCTTTGTGTGAGAGAAGGAGAAGCAAACTTGGATGGGAGCTTATTTTCATTTTTCAGTCTTTCTGAGATGAATGCAAGAGGAATCAGGAGACAACTGCAGTGTCAGGGAGAGCATCGTGCCAGGGATCTCGGGCTGACCTCGGTACATCACTCCGGTTTCAGGACAGCCGTGGCTTGCTTGAGCAGTGTAATTATGTCATTATACCACATGTGGGTTAAATGTGTAGTGCTAGGGAAGCCACTAGTGCAAAAACGTAGTGTTGCCCATCACAGAGGCAAGTTTTGGCTTGTCCCTGATGATCAGTCCATGAGCTGTGTGGAGAACTTAGGCCATCAACTACGAGTGCTTTGGGTCACACCAAGGGCAGATGCTGAGGGCAGCCGGCAGGACAAAACGTGAGCAGCGGCCAGACTCGCCACCTGTGACTCCAATTTATAAAATTCTCAATTTTGAGTTAAAATTATGCTCTGGGAACCACAGTTTTAATAAGGCGCCTGACGTAAGCTGATGGAGGTTGGGATTGTAAATGGACAAATCTCCTAGGGTTGTAGCCATGGGTGAATAAAGCCTAGGAAAAAAACAAACCTAAGATCATGCAAACGTGTGAATTTATCATCCAGAAGGGAGTTACCGAGACAACTGTGTATGTCTTACCGTATTTTTCACACTAATGCCAGATGGCCAGGCCTGGGATCCCCCGCGTTCTCCTTCTAGTCTGAGAAGACAAGGAAACAAGACAAGTGTCCGTGATGGTATTAGTTGGCTGCCTGATAAGGTGAGTCATTGCTTTTGATGGCTGAAATAATTAGGACTGTTTTCTAATTTGATTACCATGTTAACCCTTCCTGCTCCATTCAGTCCTGCTCCACGGATCTCAATCATCCTTTTAGCTCCCGCTCCTCCCTGCTTGTGACTACTGCCAGGTTTGGGGACAGGAGCCAAACGTCAGGTGCCTTCAGCGTCGCGCTGTATCGGTGGACTAACAGACTCCAGCAGATGTAAACAGTATGTCAGAAAAGCTTTATTCAACGAAAATTAATACTTAGAGGAGCCATCTCCAGCAGGTCCCAAAGGCAGGCCAGATGGTCACCGTTGGCACGGGCTGCCAGCTCACGGCCGGCCGGCAGCCTTGCCCCGGGGACTCCCACTCGGTGTCTTCACACCAGCGCCGTGGCGTGCTCTGTGATTCTGGAGGTTTGCCTTTTTAATTGTAATTGTGAAAAGCCAGGAGCTGTTTGCAAGCGCTGACCGCCTTGGGTAGCTGAGGAGCACACGGCTGTGCCTCCTCCTGCTCCACCACGTCCAGGAGTGAGTAGTCCCCGTCAGACTTTCATCTCTTGCCGTGACAACAAAGCTGTCACACGATGAAGCTCTGATAAGAGGTTACCAACAAACCGCACGCGTTTGCCCACACGCTTTTGATCAGGGACGGGTCCCTGTCACTGCCTTGTGGCTGGCTGGGCTTTGAAAGTGCCTTTGATCCATCTGTGCCAATGAAATGGAGTTGTTTGAAGTCTTTGATCCTTTCTGTGGGCAAACTGTGCCCAGGGAATGTGATGGGCTCAGGATTTTTCTGAGGATTTCTTCCATTTCAAGAGTCATGAAAAACGAGGTTTGGCAGCTCTTCCCGTGGGCTTGTTTGTGTTTGAGTAGACCCAGGCAAGGGCTTTTCACGCCAGGTGGTATGTTGGTGTTGAAACCCATCCCTCTGTTGCTCCCATCATCTGCAGCACCATCCTGTGAGTTACCAAGACTCAGCTGTCCTCCAGCTACAGGACAAGACTGCAAGGAATTACAGGAAAAGAAACGAAACACGGGGCCGAAATTTTCAGGTGTGGTCTTGAGAAAGAAGGAAATTTCAGCAGAACAAGATGTATGTGTTAAAAAGTACCGCTGCCGGTGCGTTGACAGGCACAGACTCCTTGGATGCGATGAAGGCCCATGCGGGTGTGGGGTGCCCTGCGCTCAGGTTTTATTTCGGAGGTGCCTGGCACACTGTATGGTCCCATGCTCCCCGGAATCCCTGGGTTCATGCCGTATGCACGTTCTGTACACATGCATTTCTTTTTAAACCACAGCATGCTGTGTTTCCTACCTACCTAGCGTACCAAAGCAATTTTGTTCCTTAGCAAATAAAGGAAATAGCTGGGTAAGTATAAATGTGCTTCTTAACAGCCTCGTTTGTGACAAAATTGAGAACTAAATCTTCACACGACATAGGGCTGCAAGTATTCGAGTCACATTCGGACAGCAAAGCCCACTGCACACAGCTTTAATTACAATATTTTTCTCAAACAGTCTTTCTCTCATGTTTTTCTGAACATTGTTTAAAGAAGTGATGAAAGGGCTGAAAACTTTTCAAACTTCCCTTTTCTTAGGGTCTCTTCAGTTCAGTCTTTCATCACACAGTCAATAAACAGTGGAAAAGGACTCTTCTGAACTGCAGCAGGAGGGAGGAGGAAGAGGGGAAATTAATGATATCACCAAATTGAAACTGTTTCAAGTTTCCTTTAATTGCAGAGGGCACAGGGAGCTCATTCAGTTTTTAATTCTCTGATCTCTTGCTCTCCCCAAAGGGACCACTCTTCCTCTCCTCCCACGTTGCACGCGATTTTTCCCGGACAGTGAAGTCCGGCAGAACAAAATGGGGCGGATGCTCGGCTCCTTCCTCGGGGCTTCTCCTCTGCACAGAGCCCTTCCCGATGGGATTTCGGCAGTGCAGGGAAGGCAGGGCCGGGTGAGTAGAGCAGCTCTCCTGCAAGCCCCGAGGTCCTTCTCTGGGTAGGGAAAGGAGAGAAGGTATAAGTAACCCTCGGACACCAGCTACGAGCAGCCCTCGCGCCCACCCCTGAGTACCTTCTGCCTTTCTAAACCACGGCCCTAACACCTCTCCTCCGCTGTTCTCATTCCAGCTGCACTCCTGCTCATAGCTGAGACGTCAGCATTGCATCCCCAGGACCCCACCGTGCCATGCTGCACCCCAATTTTAGGTAGCGCTCTGTGTGCTCTTCACCCTCCTGTGATCCCACACCAGGGCTGGTCCACCTTCATCCCCTGACCTTCGCCTGTGACCTTCACAATAAGAGGAATAAAGTCAGGCATCCTCCAAACAAAGCTCTTACCACTTGATGTGAAGTGGTGGGACCTTTCACGCAGCCCTGGGGTGCCCGAGCTGCGTCCAGACTCCGCACGGCTGCTGGGGTGCCCTGGCCTCGGGCTGGCGGCCGTGCTGCTGTCGGTGTGCAGGCTCACCACGCGGCGATGCTTCCTACTCATTTAAGCACCTGGTAAGCTGTTCTCCCTATGTTTTATCTTTCAGACAAAAAGATGAAGGTTTTCGGGCAGAATGGAGAGGATGTGGGAGGGTACCTCGCGTTTAGGTTTATTGCACTTAAGCTAGATAATGAAGACCAGTGTGCACACCGGAGCATTTTGGCACTACTTTAGGAGTCTCTTCTAAATCGTTGGCTTCCTGAGGAAGAAATCACGACACTTTTTGAAGCTTTGTGAAATACTGTATTTGTTAGAACGGTCCTTACGTGGTACCGTCCCATCTTGTCAGTCCTGGTTAAGCCCAGCCTGTGGCTGGCAGGTACTGCCGGTTCGGTGCCTCGCCTGCCCAGCTGTGAGGTGGTGAGAGCTACGTACCCGAGTAACCCAAAGTTAAAAGAGGAAACAATAAAAACCTCCCCGAGGAGCTGCTCAGCTAAACGCACCAAGCGTGCCCTGGCCGTCTTTGTCTGGTGAGCAGCGTCAGTGCAACAGGCTGAAAACTGCCCAAAGAGCCATTCCCACCACGGCAAAACCTGAGGATTATAACTGCAACAGGTCTGTGGGCAGAAACGTGAAGTATAAAGCTTTAAATTCAAGTCACACTGATAAGTATAACAAATAAAGAGACCAAATTCCCTTAAAAAATGGGATTACAGAGGCTGTGGGAAAGAAATATTTTGAAGGAAGTTAAAGAGAAGTTAATCTGCTTTTATGTAATTTGTTTCCCTATTCTTCCTGAACCGGCTTGCTTTGGAGACAGCTGCTTTCAAGGTTTACAGCCGCGCATATGGTTAGGAGGGCTGGAATTGGCAGCCGATCGCCTGACAGAATAACTGGAAAAATAGCTGGGTATATAATTTACAGAAGATACAACCACGTCAGAATCAGTGAAACACAAACTATTCATTTTTACATTCTCCAGATTGCTGTCTGTTGCGATCTGTTCCTCCTGATTGCTCCCCCGTCGCGCTGCTCATCACCTCTCCTCCCACCGGCACCCGGTGCGGGGAGGACAACGATGAGCCGCAGCAGGAAAAGATGGAGATCTCAATTTCAGAAGTTTCTATTGTTTAGATCTGGATGGGAACCAAAGCACCAGTACCACCAGGTCTGTGTCTTTGCAGAAAGGGGGTCTGCACTTCAACGGCGTGGTGGGCGCCCGCAGGTCTGTAACCCATAGCTTGTTCCTGTCCCAGCCACCACCCGGGCTTCCAGCCCCGTGGGATCTCCTGGGGCTCAGACAGGTCTGGACCTGCGGCTCTCAAAGTTGTCCTGGCTCTGAAGGGAGCCAAACGGCTCTCGGTTGGTACAGTTCCAAATTTTGAAATTGTCTGGGTTTGAACCCAAACTGGCTAAGGTGAAGCCATCGCAAATACAGTAATAAAACTGGTGAAGAGACAGAGTCTGGTTACACCAGGAGTATTGGATCTTCTGCAAATATCCCTGTCTTTCCTGTTGGAAAAGTGTCTGGAAAGAGTTGCCCTTCAAAAAAACAAGTGCTTTTCTGAGGGTGCTGTTGTTTTAAATCTGGGCAGAATCTCTTCTTCATGCTGGTTTTCTCCCTCAGTTTTCCTCCGTGGGGGAAATGACAGTAAAAAGGGTGAGAGAGTGGGAACCATGAAATGCAGACATGGAATCTGGAAAAAAAGGACTCTTTCTGAAATCTGGAAATATTTCATCTCCAAATAAAAGGCTTTCTATACAAATATCCATTTATTGTGAACATACCCGTTCTTATTTTCTCATTGGAAAAAACCCAAAAGTGTTTTGTTAAGCTTTCTGTTCCTCTCCCCAAAAACCAGAGATGTGGCAGAACCCAAGGACACTGGGAGGTGATTCATGTTGTGGCACACAGGGGCTGTATCTCTTCCTTCCTGGGATTACAAACGGAGGAGGCTTTTTTCCTCACAAATGCCCATGTTACCCTTGAGGTGATCTGTATAATCCATCCCACACCGCGTGTTGAAAAGTGTCCGTGTTTGAGAAACAAATGCCAGGCGTATTGAGGCATTAGTCTCAGTTGTATTCTGCCTCTGGGCTGAAGATTTTATTAGGCTAAACTCTTCTCAGCTCCTCCTGACATTATCGCTCTGTTTGTTATCCCTCACTTAGGGAATCCAGCTGGCCAGCAGGAACAGCCTTGATGTTTTCTTGTCGCAAATTCATGGCTTCACCAGGTAGGCAGTACGTTACGTTTGAAATAGATTCTGCATGGGCTGGAGAGGGTCACGCTGTTGTTGAACCTCTCAAAAAAGCCCAGGCAGCACACGGGCTGGCACAGAGCACAGATAATATTGATTTCTCCAGCTTCATTGTGCTACAGAGTGTGGCCTTGCAAAGACGGAAATTACTTCAGCGGTCGCAGTAAGTGTAAAAACTGCCATGTCATTTAACAGACGTGGTGCCAGAGCTTTTATAGAGTGTAATCCAACTCTTTCGCAATTCTGCTGAAGGATGCTTGAGCTAACAAGGCTCCGCGCTCTCTGATGAAGCAAGCCATGTACATGAGCTTTATTGTCAAGACAGAGCATTTATTGCTTTTGGCTCATGTACAGTATAGGATTACTCTGCGAGTTTACACAAGACTGTCTATTTGTAGTTGAAAGTGAATTATTTGCTCATTAGTGGTTCAGAAAGGTCTGCTTGCTCCCACAATGTGAGACAGCTTGGGCTTTGTGTGATGAGACGTCCTTGCTTCAGCCCATGCTCGACAGACGCTCAGAGCATCTTCAAGGTGGTCCAGAGGACACGGGATTAGGAAAATCTGCAACTATTGTCAGAGAAATAGTCATCTCTTTTTCTTTTTTGTTGCCCTTGCTTGCAGCCCCGCCATCCCCCCGATCCTTTTAGCTCCCCCAGAGGAGGGAGGTGGAGGCAGAGGACGGCGATGCTCCTGCCAGCCCCGGCCTCTCCTGTCACCCGTTCTGGTGAGCTCAGCCCAGCTTCCAGCAGCCCGCTGTGCGCTCGGATTTTATACTCGCTTTGCACCTCTTAGAAAGCGTTCTCTGAATCAGAAAATATGGCAGATGGCAGCTTGTGAGAAGAAAACAGCTCTTTGGTGCCAGATTGAAGCAAGTACTTAAGTTTTCATTATATATAGTAAAAAAAGACAACAGTGCTATTTCAAGGGGAAATAGGAATACGCTTAACACTTCCCGGAGTTGGCCCCAGGTGTTTGCACCCCAGTCTATTAAAATTCCTGTGGTTTGATGGGGGCAGCTCACCGCACCATGGCCCCCAGCCGCTCACGTCCTTCGGCCGCAGCGTAAGCGGCTGCACCCAGGAGTGGGGTTCGCAGTGGGGTTCGCAGCGCTGGGGGGGGGCTGTGCCAGCTGAAAACTGCACCCTGCCTTTTCGGAGGGCCCCCCCGGATGCCGCCCAAGCTCTGTCAAATTGCAAAGCTGATTTTCTGACTGTTTAGCAGGAACTTAGGCAAGCTTTTGGAACAGGGCATGAATTTTCCACTGACCCGTAATCATTTGTTTCATGAAACCGCAGCGCTGCGACATTACAGTCTTTTGTCCTACTTTTTCTTCTGAAATAAAATACTTATTAGGCTTTGAAGAGGAATATCACAGAAGCCGGTGCTGTACAGGAGGCTTAGCAGATTTTGCCTCTCCTGGCTGCAGCACTTACGGCTCACCTTTTTCCTAGAGAATCACTTCTTACCACGGCCAGCCTCCACGTGCTCACAGGGGAACAGGGCCAGGCTGCTCGGCCTCGACATGGGCAGATTTTGGATTTTCCGTTAGTTTTTTCTGGCATGAGTTCTGTCATACAAGGGTGGAATATTTAGGAGTACGAAAATGGTGTTGTTGTAAGGAGCTGCAGCATTCCTCTACTGCAGCGTTCCTCGACTTACCTAACTAAGATGAGTTTTGCACCGCTCTGACTTCGAGGGAGGGAAACTATTTTATAGCAGAGACAGAAAACTCTGGTGGGAAATGCTGTAGATGATGACCCTAGAGCCTGGCGTCTGTTCACCTGCCAGTGATGTGTAGGGCCATGGTTTTGAGTTCCACTTGCTCTCCATTTTATCTGTTTAAACCACTGGGAACAAGGATTAGTCTTTACTTTGAGATTTTAATATTCAAGGAAAGATTAAGACAACAGTGGCCTGATGTTAGATGACTATTAAGCACTAAATTCTATCAAATCCTCCAGAAGCATTACTCAAATCAAGCCCTAAGTCCTAAACGGTTTATACTTTCTCCAAAATAATTACAGCACCGTATCACCTTTGAAGCCACGTTGTTCTTTGTTAATCAATAAGTGAGCAATTCCTGGATACAAGTGGAGGAGTTCCAGCCGGGTTAGTTGTGGCCTTCCCTTGGCCAAGCCGTAAGTGGAGAGCAGATTCTCACGGCTGAGTTACAAAACCACTAAACAAAATGGAAATGTTGATGTTCATTATTGATTTTATTCTTTGCAGCCATGGAATGGTGCTAGTGGGAGCTGTTCTGATCAGATGACTTTAAAACTTACTTACAGAAGGAAGTGCTTAATTTATCCCCCCTTTTTCCTATCCCGAATTGATACGATATCAAGGTATCAGCCGTGTTTTCTGTAGAACAGCCCTTCTCTTCTTTGTTTACTCACTGTGTTTGTGTAATTCATTTCTTACCCCTCCCTATGATCTTTTTAAAAAAAAAAATTTGCATGTGTTTTATCTCCTAAAGCAATCATTCATGCTCGTTATGGAATAGCATAGACAATAAGTGTTGAAGATATAATCCAAAAATGTTTCGGATTTCTGTAAATATCTATTGAGAAGTACATTTACTAAACATTCATCTAAAACTCCCTGTGCTGTCAAGTCACAGCTATGTGCCCGTACAGCCTGTATGTCTCGGGGATTCAAGTCAGACAGGCTGATACCAGTTTAACTGAGAATCTGGGAAACGCTGCATCTTGAGTGATACGTCCTCTCATAATCCGTGAGGTTAAATGGTTTTTCTGATTTGATTCTTTACTGCCGTCCCCATTTTGCATCAGATCAAATCGGGTGTGAAATGGGAGGAAATCCAAATGGCAGGTTTGTCTGCCCACCCTCCGCTCGTTCGCAGCAGCGTGAGTGATGGCAGCGAGCACAAGAGAGAAAGAGTAATTAGGCCTTAATTGCCCCTGATTAGTCATATGCAATGCACCAATATTTCTGGCAATTTCAATGGGCAAAGTGTCTGGGGAAGCTGTCCCCCATCGTTAATGAAAGGTGTTTGCGGGGCTGAAGCGACCCTGACGCAGGTCACCAAAGTGCCGATTTTCTGCCCGTGCAAGAGCAAACCCAGCCCCTCAGCTGGTCGGAGCGTCTGGAGTGGTAACGGCGCGGTGTTTCCTGGGCAGCGCTGGGGAAGATGCTTCCTGCCTTTCCCCAGCCTTCTTGTCGTGTTCTGCTCCAATACCTGCCTTGAAATTCACGCCGAGTCTGGCTCTCCAGCCTCTGGAGCCCACGGTGGATACCTGAGCCTGGGAGAAGCGTTTGGACCAGGATGAGCTGCGTCCATCCTCAGCCCCGGCACCATCGCTTCCCTGCCGAAAGTACATCAGCTCCTCGCAAAACCGTACCCTGCCGTGGTCCGCTCCAGCTGGCCACTCGACACGGGGACCGCCTGCCTTTCAAATGAACGAGACTTTTGCTCTCTGGGGCCAGATTTAACCCTCTCCTTGCTGTGTCCTGGCTGCATTGCTTGGCAGCAAGTGGCTCTGGATGCAGCAATTCCAGTTCCTTGGAAAGGAGCAATGAGATTGTGCTGACTCAGCTGGATGGCAGCAGTTCTTGATACCTGCCTCTCACCGCCTGGCTCCTGGGTTGATCATGATGTATTTACTCCAGCACCTAGAGTAAATGAATTATATTAAACCTCTGCAAATGGTCATAAATATGATAGTCTGTGTGAACTGGGGTAATTGCCTGCTTTATGTATGTGTTTATCTTCACAGCATTGCATACACAATGTGCATTACGTCAAAAAGATGATGAAGAGCGGCCATAATGCTCCTGAACTCCATAAGTCTTCTGAGTTTATGACTGAGGCTCGGAGTTATCTTATGCAAAGTTAGCTGCAGTAGGTTTAATATAAATTAACATACTTATAAAATGTCAAGGAGCATTAATTGATCACTTCTGAGGCCTACCTTGCTAAATACCAGTTCGGTGCTGAAACCTGTCTCTGCAAGTATAATGTATGGAAAATAATGCTTATTCATGAATGGCTTATGTAACCTGGAATTAATTACATGGCAGCTAGAGCTAGCTGTTACAGACGGCCTTTTTATAAAAAGAGGTGCTGAAAATAAAGTTTCAAGCCCCACGAGGGAACTTCTGGGTATTCAGCACTTTGGGAAACCAGGGCACATCATCTTGTGTGTAAATATCGACTTACTAACCTAATTCTGGACCCACTTCAGAAAGGGAACTGGCCTCTATAAAAGAATTTAACGTCAGCAGCTTCTCCTGCGTTACGAATGAGCGTGGCAGAGGGGGTCTGCGGCAGAGACCCAGCGTACCTGCACCCCCCCTGCTCCCCGCCGTTTTCCTCATCTGGATAAATGGAGATGGCACTGAACATCTCCAGCGGGAAAAGGTGAAACAAGCTCAGGTTTGGTATTTACGTGAGGAATTAGGAAAGTCTTGGTGGGTTCCTGTGCCTCTCCTACAGCCTGAGCAGCGTTACAGCTGGTAGTAGTCAGTGTAATGGGCCAGCTTGGAGGTGCCCAGATGAATGCTAATTGTTGATTAATACAGGCGTGGGCTATAAAAACCCCCGCTTCTCTCCATAGTGCTTTATGCCAGGTACCAGGCAAGTGCTGATCTCTCCATGAAGGTTACCTGCTGCTCTCTCCAGCTTGTCCTGCTTCCAGCAGTAAGTGTGGTCAGCTCAGCACCGCAGCGTGCCTGCTCTCAGAGCTCGTGGGACATTTATTGCCTGCCTAAACAAAGTTAAGTAAGACTGAAGGATGAGTTTTTTAAAGTATTTATTGATTTTCCTTTAATGTTTTGTTATTTCTTTTCCATCAATACAATATTTGCTTTATCTAGAGCACTGCAGTATAAGTATAATCCCAGAAAATGATGCACATAATGTTATTTTCATATATAGGCATACAGATATGAAATGAAAAATTGCCTGTAACTCACTTAAAATAAGCAGCACAAACGCTATCTAGGAAGCTCTGCTACATGAGCTCAGTGCTCTGCAGCTACCCAAGCTCCCATTACTGGGCTCGGAGTGGGGAAGGGCAGACCTTCCTGGAGCGTGGTGTGGAGGGGTGGGAGATGGAGGTTTGCAGAGTTTGGGGCCCCAGAGCTGTGCACTAATGGGTTTCCATGGCAACTGGCTGGTAAAGCTGGGGATGGGGGGACCTGCCCCACTCCCCCCTGCTGTACCTGCAGCTTTTACCTAGTGTTTTACCAAACAGACCCTTCCATTGTGGTTTTCCTCTTCTCTTTTTTGCGTCACTGCTGTTGAAACATAAGGTTTATTTTCCTGTCCTCTGCTGCTTGCCAATTCAATGAAGGGCCACAGGGCAGCGGGTGAGTTTGCCCATGGGTGCTCAGGGACCCTGCTCCTGTGGGCACCCATCTGACTGTCCCACCAAATGAAGGGCAACCACGAGCACCGTCATGGATTTCCTTCAGTGCGTTCAAGATTTGTTTGTGCTTATCCCTTGTTTGCGCTCTGATACCCACGTGGCATGCCAACCCCTTCCCATTTCAGACCTTCCCTGTTTCTTCAAAATACAAAAGAACTTCAATCTCCTTATGCCCACCTCCTTTATGCTGTCTTTGCCACGGATGAGAAGCGGAGACATGGCTCATTGGATCCATAGGAAGAAGCAGCTCTCAGTTTAATCTGAGTTACCAGCAACTGGTGATAGGCTGCCTTGAAATAACTTATTTTAGGGGTGAAGTATGGGGTGGACTGAAAGCCATCCCTGGGCAGCCTGCTGTGCGTGCCCCTGCTTGATCAGGAATGGGACCATTTCCAGAGGTCTTAGCCAGCATTGGCTGTCCTGCCACTCTGTAGTCAGGGAATATAATTTGGGGGTATTGTGTACCCCACCATGCTAGGTGTAGTACAAACACAAGGTAGGAGGTAGTCCAGGTCCTGAAGATCTCCCCAGAGCAGGGGGGACAGACAATGAGGAAGGATGGGGTGAGAGTGAAGCAGTTTGTTTCCCCTAAATTAAGCCCTCCCCTGAGGTCAGTGGCAAAAATGAGACTAGAAACCATCTCTGATTGCCAGCAAGTGCTTGTTCCCCTTAACCGCCCTGCCCTTGTCTGCTCACTTTGGCATCCTCTCCTTCTCCCATCCAGCCCCCCCGGTAACCTGGAGGAGGAGATGAGCCTCACTCTTCAAATTTCCTTGTGTACTTTGTAACTGAGACCTGTTGTTTGCTTGGGGATTTTTGGTGTTATTTTTTTTACTTTCAACAGCAGCACTGTGAAATTTCGGGCGGTGTTTCCCTCCCTGGTCTGGTGCCGCAGATGCTGGCTGTCCTCGCCCCGCAGCGGGAGGCAAGCCGGGGTGGCCGAACGAGAGCAGCAGCGTCAGGCTTGGGGGGTTGCACCAGCTGGAGCCCTCCAAGGCTTTTTGGGAGAAGCCAAGCAGGTACATGGCCCCAGCTGGGCAGAAATACTGTTCAGCTGCAGCATATGCAGACTTAAACTGCTGCTTCCCATGTACCTGGGATGTTCCCACCATGGCCATCTCCTACACTATGCTGCAATGGGGCTTAGTTTTCTATATAATACCAGTAATCACTTTGTCTTCTCTTGCTTAAAATGTAAAAAAAAAGCTTTAACCCATCTGCGAACAACTGCTTCAAATTAAATTTTGTGATAAAAACAAATGAAGCATAATTGAGAAAAGACAAGAGAAACTTGCCCTGAGAACAGACCGATAAGAAATTCACTGTGACAATGGTGCGATGTATATTGTTCCTCGACGGCGCACAAAATGTCCCTGCCGCCGGGCTGCGCCGTCATTAGGGCGGTTTGCTGCTGTTATTGTGGATCTTAAAACCTGTCTTTCCCTTGCTGTGTGAGACCGCTCCTCTAAGATCTTACACATGCTAATGAAAGAATTAGGCTCAGCTATCAGGAATTAAGCAAAAAAAAATAGGCACTGATGTGTTCCTAGCAATACTGCTGAGAGAAAATGTATTTTCCAGAGATGCTCCGATGCTTGCTGCAGATGTGAATATTGCAGAGTGTGCAGCCTGTCTCTAGTGGTTTCCTTGACCATGAAATTGCCTGTGAAATGGGAGTCTATTGTTTATCATGCTAATTAGTAATCTGAAAAGTTTATTTAAAGGTTGCTAGAAAGCAGTGAGAAATATCATAGTGTGTTAATGGAAGAAAACTCAGGAAGCCATAGGGGGTTTGGATTATTTAGTAGAATATTATTCCCAATGTTTAAGATACTTTGAGATGTGCATTAAATTAATAAGGAAGATGAAGGAATGTTTTAATATAGCTTAGTGTGAAAATAGCCTTCAGAATTTATTCTATTCATAGATTTTTGCATCAAAGGTCCTATAATGATTAATTTTCAAACTTACTGGTTTAAACAGCAAAATAAGAAATAATAGCTACAAAGTTCTTTTGAAATATGTAATAAAATGCTGTTCTTTCAAGCATTAGATGACTTTCAAATGCCACTAGTACTTCAAAGAACAGTATTCTTTACAATAGTTCTATACAGTATTGCTATTCAGTTTTCTAGGCTGTGCACAGCTGACTCATTTTATGTAGCACAGAAATATTTTCAGATGGGCAAAATCAAGGTATTGTTATATTCCAACAAAACATTGTACTGAAAAACTGTACTGAGGACCTGATAGGGTAGAAGTTTAAATGCAAGTTAATTTGATGTTGCAGAAGGTTCCTTGGCCTTCCAGATTCCAGGACAGATTTAAATAAAAAAAAAAAATTAAAAAAAAAATCAGTAGTGAGCAGAGGTAATTGTGTAGCTGTTCATTGCTTTGTACGGCAGGGCTCTGGAGGAGGAGCTGCGCAGCAGGTCACTGGGTATGGGCGCTCACAACCAAGGGAGAAAGATCCCTCCGCAGTCAGGTCCAGTGGGGAGAGAATAAGGTAAAGCTGCTTTTGTCTGTTGAGCAGAAAAATTGGCAACTGAGGTAGGATACCTTCAGCAGTCACCACCCCGGGTGGAGGAAGAGAGGCTTTTCCTGCAAGCACAGTCCAACCGGCTGAAGGACACGTGTCCTCTGTGCCCGTTGATGGTGGGGTGGATGCAGGCGCACGGGAGGACTGACAGATCCCTGATCCAAATGCTTTTTGTGGGAAAATGTACAATCTTTCCCCCCAGACAAGAAATATATCATGTCAAACTGAAGGTGTGCAAAAGCAGGAGTTCCAACTTGGTGCGTGCCAAAGTGCCCCTTAACGGATATTGGAGAGAGGGAGAAGTTCCTCCTTGGATGCTATAAAAGAGCAGGACTTGGCTCCTTCCAGCAGCCCAGGGAGGGAGAGGGCAGCTGGGATCGCATGCTTGAATCCCATTACAGGAGGGCTACTAATTGTAAATTCAAGCATGCAAAGGATTAATTGCCAGCAGGTGTCAAAGATAAGAACTTTCTCTCTGATCTGGGCAGGGGGGAACTGTGTGTATTTTCCTATATTGTTCTCTTCTTACCGTTGTTCGTCAGAACACAAAATGAACCTCTGTGTGGGGAAATGGGATAAATAATTTTGCTGCCACTAGAACAGGAAAAAGCCCAATTTACCAGTGCAAGTCTTCAAAGGGGAGAAATTGTTAATTAGGAAATTGCTACATGAACAAATATAATTGTGGAGGCCAGACAGTTCTTAAAAGCTAGCCTGTAGTGTCACAACCTGCCCGTAGCAAAGGGTTATACACAATCTGCCTCAGCAACTGGGCTCCTTGCCTACTCTCACTGTAGGAAAAAGAGTTAATTTAAGCAATTAGCAGAGCTGGTGATTGCCAGGGTTCTCCTGGTCATCACCAGCTCCTCACCTGCTCGTGGCTGCCCTTTTCTCTTCCCCTCCGGGCGCAGGTCTCAGCCTGGGAGGTCCATGCGCATTAGCCGGAGCAGGAGGTCCTGCCACCCCGGCTGCTCCTTGCAGTGCGAGGAGCGAGAGGCAAAGTGGATCCTAACTAAGTGCTTTAATTAGCGGGCTGGTCCCCATGGAGAGCGAATGGAGAAGGGTACTCTTTAGAAGGCAATTTTCCCCCACTCCCCCCAAGATCTAGATTGCCTTTTTTCTGTTGTCTTTGCAGCGGCTGCAGGGAGAGCGGTTTCTGTAAGGGGTTGGTACGGGCACAGCATTTACTCTGAGCTCCCTTTCAGTGCGGTACACTAGGAGCATCCATGAAGGGAATTACTGCTGAGAAACAGCACTGTGTAAATTCATGCTGTAGTTTGCTCTCAATCCAAACAGACAAATCCTGATAAGCCACTGAGCCAGCCCTAGACATGAAGACACTACTCAGATCAGTCTGGTACTGGTTTGAGGTATCAAACCCAATGTCACAAAGGCCAAGTTAGAGAGGAACTGTTTAAAATTCAGCAACTCTTACAGATTCTTAGGGCAGGTACAAAATACATTATTTCAATCTTCATTTCAATATGTGAAAGAAAAGTCATGGTACCACTGTAATAATGGCAAAGCCAATGGAGCAATCAGGAATAATTAATTACATGGTAAATGCCGGAGTTGGTTGATTGGGCTGTTCAGTAGATGTGGCTTCTTTGTGTGAGTTTCTAATGCAATGGATGATGCCACTAGATGTGGTTTCTTGATGTGGGAGGAAACAAATGTTGGTACTTGGAGTCATAAAACAATGCGGCTTTAGGAGTTTTGCCATTACTCTCAACAGGAGCTGAGACACAAGCACTAATTGGGAACTTCTATGCAGCACTTACATTGATGAAAATGGAGAATGGACCTTCTGGGTTTATTTAAAAAAAAAAGCATTGCTTGTAGCCTTATGTGCCTTTACAAGCATAAGGCTGCCAGCCCACACACCCCATAAAAAAGCCAACGCTTTGTTTTAAATTAGCACCCAACTTCTTGCCAAAGGAAACAGAAGCAGCAAGCCAGTCATCTGAGCTTCTCCATCTCCGATCTCCCAACAGGCCACTTCAGCTGAGTATCAAAAGCAAACGCCTGTAAAGAAGGACATTTATTCAGTGCAGAAGAAACACGCTTCTTATGCGCATCTGCTGAACAGTAAGTCTTGACTAACCATCCAAGAAATGAGATCCCTGTGCTTTTTGCATGCCTTCTGTTAAAGAAAGGCTGTACATCTTTGATAGATTTAGAAAATAGAAACAATGCTCAATACTGTCTCATGGCATTCTCCAGTTTTCCTTTTTTCCATAAATATCATTGTTAACACTTGTGAAAAATCATTAGCAATGACTGCATCCCAAAACATTAAGGAACAGGTTTTGATTATTTTTCCTGTGCTAAAACAGTTTCTTAATGGTATTATGGAAATCTTCTCATTTTGATTTCAATCCTGAAATAATTAAGGACAGATCAATGCAACGATGTTTTTCTTTGTTCGTTTTCTAGAAGAATGGTGCTTAGAGGAGCTACTCCCTTGAACAAGTATGCTGAGCTAGATCTTAATCTCCTGAAATAGCAGAAACTTGCTGTTGGGCTTTGCTCAGCCTCTACATCTGCTTTGGACCATGCCAGTGCATATCAATAAAGTGAAGTAAAACTAAACTTTTTCATTCATGATTGACTGAAGTGTAAAGGAAGCTATAATAGGCACTTCTGATCTTGACAGTTGTCCTGCTTGTCAGTCTTCTCCAAGCCTAACCAAGTGACTCCTCTAGTGGAAAGCTTGTAGAGTTCATTTTCCTGAGCAGCAGAAGAGGTGGCTTTCCATCTGTATAGGTTTATTTTCCTTTATTACAGTAAAAGGAACATGCACTCAAGCGGAATTTGAAGTCACTGGCAGAAAATTAGGCAGCAAGATCACATGAAGGCAACTGGAGGAAGTGTAAAGGTGTAAGCAATGGATGGAATAGTAATGAGGGAGTTAGATAAAAGATGAGGAATATGTAGCACTTTGAAGAGTAAAAGATAAGCAAAGCGTCCAGCGAATGCCCCGGTAACAGTACCCCAGCAGCAATAACTTCTGCTTGTCATAGGGCAGACTGAGAAAAAGCCGGGGACTGATGGGTGTCTGATCTCCTGCCAAACAGACATGGTCACTGGTACTGCTGCATAATGTGGAGTGGGACAAGTAAAACTTGTATATGTATGTATGACTTCTACACAGCCAAGAAAATTATTTGGAGACAGAAGTTGACAGACAGTACTGATGATCTGTGTTCAGAGCTCTTTGAAGAGGTATCTGTCGGCTTGAGAATTAATCTGACTTCCAGGTCAGGTGGAAGATGCTGACAAAGAAGTTGTATTGCTGGATGGGCAATTTGGGGGTTATGTGTTCTGCACAGAAGTGATGTTGGCCTCTTAACTTATCCGCTACCACAAAAAAGGAGGGGGGTGGCTTTGTCACATGGATCAGTTTATCAATGAAACAGGGTCTTATGAACTAAAATGAACGAGAATTTCCTGTGGATGAGCATCTGTGTGGCAGTAAAGGGTATCGAATAGAAGGCAACTAGCACATCTTTTGAGGAAGAGGAAGGGTAATCCTGTCAGTGTAAGGAAAGAAAGTGGTAAATAGATATCTCAGAAAAGCCCAAATGAAGGAATAATAGCCATTGGTAGCGAAAGACATTGAATTAGATGGTTTCTCACTTTTAGAAACTTCCTGTGTTTATTATTGATGGCACTGGAAGTTTTATTTCTTTCCTTTCTGTAGTTGTCCAGTGATCTGGTTAGTATTTCAACATGCAAAGGCAGGTGATGGAAGGGTTCTGGAAGGAAAGTACACAGTGACACCAACGAGCTAGAACAGCAGCTGTGCACCGGCAGGGAGTACAAAGGGAAGTCAGAGGAATGGGAGATAATCCTAAATGATGAAGACTTTGCTTTTGTAGTTTCTATTAAAACATAATGGAGTCTCAGGAAATGGCAAGACACTATTTCCACTGCTTTCTGAATCACCAAGCCTTTTCTCCCTTATCTAGTGTCCTAGACCAGATTTTAAAGGTATCTGAACCGCAAGAGGTTATGATTTGCATGTAGAAAATTCACTGCTCCCCTATTCAAATTCTTGCACATATGTCAAATTGGAAAGTTCTGCCCCATATCCTCTGGTGAGAGATGTTGAAATGGGTGCAGTGGCTCTCATAGAGGGAGGCAATGTGCAGGGGAGTATTTTGGAGATGGCTCTATAGTGAAATTATCTCAGGCAATGAATCAGTTCTGGATGTTCTAAAGGTCATTTTAAGTTCCTCTGAACTTTTAAAGTTGGCTATTTAATAAAATAAAAAGAAATAAATATTAGTATAGATAAATGTCAGTCAGGTGAGATACTGAGAAACGCTCTGGCAGGTCATGCCACTTCGGTGACAGCTTTTGGGGACGAGTGAGCAGTCGGCAGTGCTGCCTTCCCTGATGGCACTCTGAAATTGAAATACTGTCTCTCCCTCTTGCAGTGTGTTTAAATGGGAGTTCAGTGCCCTCCGGGGCACCTGGATTTTATAAATGACCTCTGAGAAATGACTAAGCCAATCTTCTGTCTCCACTTACATAAATTAAAGCCCAAAGACTGGCTGAAGGCAGCCACTTTTTGAGTGGGAGAGACCAGGCTGAGACCTGCCCCCTTTTTTTTTCTGAGACCTCCTTAGGGACAGCTTTGGAAACTTTTTGAGAGATTTGTGGGGCCGGCGAGGTGCTGATCATCACTCTTCTTGGAAGTTTGGTACTCTGCAGGTACCAGCGGTATCAAAGGAGGAGCAGATGGAGGCTGTGCTTGGTGGGTCGAGAAATGGAGAATGCTGCAGACTTGTGGCTTTGGGCACCTGGAGGAAAGTTCCTGCTCCACCTGCAGATTTGCAGTTTGGGAATAGTCAGTGCCCTGGCAGCGATGAGCACCCGAGCTGGCAGAGTCCAAGCCTGCAGCAGCACCGGGAGGGTCCAGGTCAGTGGGCAGAGCACCACGGGTGCTGCTGCA
Organism: Aramus guarauna; assembly: GCA_013400195.1. Classification (NCBI taxonomy): domain Eukaryota; kingdom Metazoa; phylum Chordata; class Aves; order Gruiformes; family Aramidae; genus Aramus; species Aramus guarauna. The sequence goes on along the minus strand of VXBL01002157.1, from coordinate 1,221,153 downwards.
GGGAGAGGGGCAAGAAGCAGTACACAGACAGGTACATGAAAGTACAGTGCTGCATGCATCAAAAAACTGCAATTTAAAGCAGTAGAATGGTGTTTTCCTTTGTTAGAGTGATTTCAATTCCAGGTATGTGGATTTTTTTCTTGTTTTCCAAATTTGCAATCAGTGTTTGCCAGAAATGAGAAATGGATTGGTTTTTCAACTGTGCTGTGCTCCAGGTCAGCTTGGTAACATGGGAAATTGCAGGCTAATGGCAGTTTAACACCAATTAACAGACCACTTTATAATAGATTAGCATTCTGAGTCTGTTCAATTGATAATTACAATAATTAACTCCCTGACTTGCATGCACTTTTGAACAGAAATTTGGTACCTTTGTTTATGCTGAAGAAGGAAATGTACAGAGCAGATGTGGATGGTTTGAAGTGTTATAGTCAGTCAGGATTGTAAGTCTACTAAATTTGGGCTTGCTCTTGAAATGTGCTTGCAGGTGACATCCTCCCAGGTGGAAGTGACTATATAAATGACTATTTCAGTCTGAGCACAGCTGCAAGCAGAGGCTGAGATTTAACACGTTGCTGTGGTTCAGATAAGCTGTGAAGGCATTTGTGCTGCAGAAGGGCTCTGGTCATCCTTGCTTCAGGATCCCTGGTCTCACTGATGGATTTCCCACCTACTTAGGCCAGTTTAGCACTTGTAGCTGAAGTCAGCCTCGAATATGCCATTTCCTGGTAGGAAAGCTAATCGTGAGAAGTGTTGGGTAAGAGGCAGCTCCATACTGATGCTTAGAGTGAGACCCTCAAAAGAGTGTGACATCCAGCGTGACTGTGTCCGGAATTCTTTGGGAAAACTCCATTTGGTCTTGAGTCCTTCAGGAAATGCAGGTGCTGGTGGCATAGTGATTCCTGGCAATGGTTTATGGAGGGCTGCTGGCACCCGTGTGGGATGGTGGTTATCTTTGGGGACTGGAGGCAGAGCATGGAGAAGTCGATGTGACAGACCTGATGGCTCTGGGGACGTGTAGCCATGTCTCTGGTCACTTAGTTTTGGTGGGTTAACAGTCACAAATCTTCTTTGTAATTCTTAGCTTACTGTGGACTTTGTGTGTCTCATTTAACTTTGTTGACCTCCTCTCTTAAATACTGTGAAATCTCCTTAGGAGAAAAGCACAAGGTGAGCTCTATTTATGGTTATTTTTTAAATATTAAGGCAGTGGTCAGGGCTAGCACAGCATGGGAGCCTTGCAAATGGAGCCTGTTGGGGTTCAGTTCTGGACAGATTAATAAAATAAACCATTTGATGTATGCTGCACCAACCTTGGAGAGCAGTAATTCACATTTCAGTTTCTCTGGAGGATGGATTTTGGTATCATTAAGGAGCCAGGATCCATCCTGGCAACAGGGAAAAAAGAGGTTTAAAAGAAAACTGGGTTTTTAAACTGAAAGTTCATCATTTGGATTGGATGGCTGGATTGTTTTTGTCATGCCATGCTGTACCAGAATAATTGGATGTATGCATGGTACAGCAACAAGCCTGGGTGACAGTGGGTTTGTCAAGGAGCTAAACAAGATGCCTGAAAGCAGGCTGCAGTTAAAAATTGTCATCATCCTCTACCCCAGCAGAGCTCCTGTCAGTGCTCATGAAATCCTGGCGGCAGAGAAGATCAGGTGGATCACACAGAGGAACATCCCTGTGGGATAAAGTCCTCAGGTGTGTCTGTGCACCACATTGCCTGAGCACTGGGAGCCCTTTGAGAGGAGGCAGAGATGCTAAACCAGTGTTAGCTGCTGCCTCTTGCTTGAGCCTGGGGGGCTTGGGTGTGCAACTGGGGTCCCACAATAACGTTACAGCTTCCTGGAGAGCGGCAGGGCTGGCTACGGAGGGGAAAAAGCTGCCTTATCACAGGGGACTTTGCACAGATGGCTTATATTTCTGGTACTAAAAGGTGCTCCAACTTTCTAAACTCTGTAGAGGGGATTCATGAATCCCTCTGGAAAAACGGCGTGTTTGACATCTTGACAGAAAAAGATGGAGTTAGCGTACAACACAACTTGGTCACTAAGCAATTACAATAGGAAAAAATCAGTGATGTGTATGTAGGGTGACTTAAGAGCCCATTTCATAAGGCTGACAGCAATTTTGGGCTAAATCAGCTGGGAAGAAGTATGTAGCAGAAAAATGAGAGTAATTAGGAAAGTTGACTAGGAGTCCAAAATTCCTCAATCAAGGAGGGTAGCTGCTGCTTTGAGACACCTCTGCCTTGTTCAGAAAATTATAAATTTGTTTCCCTTCAACACCAAAGAACTACTCTTTTTCTTCGCCTGCATATTGCAGGGCATTCAGTTTCCTTGCTTGCTGCTCAACAGACGGTAAACCCTCTGCTGAGCCACTGAAGATATAACTAAGTCGTGCAACGCACTCTGTGGGGCGTGGAACAGATGTTGGAGAGCACAGCTGCTAGATGTCCTTATTGTTAGTCACTCACAGCTTTTTAGAGTCTAGCATCTCTTTATGGTTATATTAAAGAATGTTTTCAGTCCCCAGTGTGCCTCAGATGAGCTCTTCAGCTCATGGTGTCTCCCGATTCCCTGGCCAGGACCTCCTGCCCTTGGTGTCGCTGCCTGTCCTTGGGAGAAACCTGCTCCCTTTGACTTTGAGGTGTCTTGCTGATTGAGAAGTTGGGTTGATGGGCTGTAAAAGGTGTCAGTTTTAGTTGTTGTCAGCAAGAAGACTAATCGCTGACACAGAGGTGATAAAACGGTTAATGAAATGATGGGATCTCCAGAGATGCATCAACTCTTCCCTCACCAAAGGAGGTGGTGGGCCAGGTACTCAGCTCAGGGTGAGCGAAGGCAACAGAGTAGCCACTGATCGGGCTTGCAAGACATTAACTCTTGCAAACAATATCTTCTTTGCCGCTTTCCCTGCCATATATCAAATATTACAATTGTTTTGGGTTTGTTTCCCGGTGAGTGTAAAAGGAGGACAGATTTCAGACCTCTTGGAGAGTCCTTGTCTGTGATTGAAAGCCTGCAGACAAATCTGTGTTGCTAACCAACGTCTTCATAATACTTAACATTCAATAGAGTAAAAGGAGAATAATGAGCACTGCAGCCATCCCAGGTTAGTAATTACCACTGTCATTATTAATTTTGCAGAGCAATCTCGTCAAATGAGTCATTATTATCTCAATTCCTTAGCCAGGACTGATTGATTCTTTCTCCCTGTTGTGCCTAATTTCATATAATGTCTGAGTACAATATAGAACTATAGAGCTGGTATAATTCTAATGCAGAGTAATTCTAAATGACCAAATTCCATGCCTACAGCTCTGTTGAGATCTGATGCTTTATACTACTTGATTGAAATAAATACCCCAATCTTGTTGCTCCCCACTCTCCATTCCAGTCCCTGGAATTCCACTGGAGACAGGGATTTGCATCAGCCTGGGATCTGGTCTGCGTGTTTCAATGATAATTCTGTGGCACTGACCAGCACCTTGCAGAAGCAGCACTGCATAGTCTGAAATAAGTGTTGATAACCTTCAGTATTTCACAATGTTCATTTCAACCACTTTCAAGGAAGGAATATGTTGGCTAGGCTGGTTGTGTGCCTCTTTTTTTGGGAGGAGAGGCTAAACGTGATGGTTGTCCAGCTCTGTTTCATTAGATCTGTGGTCTTGTGTCAGCAGACCTAGGAAGTTCACTGCAAGACAAGGAGAAGGATCTCTGTGGGGATGGTAATGTTTCTTGCTTCTAAGGAAACAAGGTAGAATGGTTACCTTTTCTTTAAAAAAAAAAAAAAGGAAACCCACTTCTTGCATTTTTCTTGAGCTGGAGGGGAGGAAAGGAGAAGACGACAGCAGTTATTTTATGACTTTGACTTTTTTGTCTCCCAGACTTCAAACACAATCAGACTGGAGAGGAAGAGAGTAGACTATAAACTCGGAACAGCAAGTGATGGGATTGTAGATGGTACCCTTAGCATTGAACCTTTTTTCAGACTAGGAGAATATGATGGTTTAATCCTGAACCAATAGCCATAAAATCTTGGTCTGCATTGCTAAGGAAGACTCGTGTGCTGGTTTGTTGGTGCAAACGGCATAGGCAGTGTGCATTGGTTACAGCTGGACAGATGTTAAGGCCCCTCAGTGCTGCCAGACCCCCCTGGGCCAAGGGTGCGAGGAGGCTGCCTTGCCGTGCTGCATCTCACCCCGCCAGCACCGCTGGGCTCTGTGGGCACGGCTCAAACTCTGCAAGCAGCTCCTGAGCTGTATTTTACACGTGTTCGGCTAGCGGGAGCGGGGCCGGCAGGCTGGGTTCTCATGCCCGAGCTCTGCGACCTGCGAAGCAGCAGAAATGCTGCTCGATTCTTCCGAGCACTGAGTGACCTCTGTTCCTGTCCGTGCTCGGAGAGGTGGGATGAGACGCTCCATGTCACCGCTCTCAGCGTGTCTTGGCTTTGTGTCTGCGCTGACATTTAAGGATATCAGTGTAGGTTGCTCTGGCCTGGATTAGGGGAATTAAATATTGAACTAGACAGTAAATAAATGAGGAGAGGTCTTGGGGCATTTCAGTATCTTGGCCATCCAGCCCTCATTTATTTCTACTGGTTATTTATTGAGAGAGTCCCACTTCAGTCTGTTACTGCCGAATTAAAAACATACTTTCATAGCCCATGAAAGCAGAACTGGGTGCACCCTGAACTCCACTGATGTGTTTCAGTATTTAAAGCCGACAGGAGCACGTGTTGGTTTGGTCTGCAGGATTCAAGCAGGGAACTGACCTACCCCAGTGTCCACAAAGATCCTTTAGCTGCCTGGGCAAACTGGGCGGCGAAACTTGTACTGGGCACTTTGCGGCACCTTCCCCTCGAGCCGGGCTGGGTCAGGCTGTGCCATCCGTGTGCTCCCCGCAGACCTGGCGTTTTACTCCTGACCTCAGCCCTGTCCTGATCTGGTCCTGGTACAGCTGGCCCCGTCTCTTCTGCTCCCATAATGGGGTCTATGGCATAAAAGCTGTAAAATGTATGCTAAAAGGTTATGGTTTCCAGATTTTAATAGGTATACTTCATAATATTTGTGCTGCCTTCTTGGAGACCTGTCTCTACTGTAAACTGCTGCTGCTTTTGCTGTTCCTCTCTGCCATACAGATTCAGTCAATAAGAAGAAACAAAAGTGATAGATTTACATACTATTTTTTCTTCTTTACAGTAAATAATAATACCCTGTTTATGGTAATTATCACATAAGACATTTACTAGGTTTGGGATGCTGAAACTAAAACAAAGGAAACTTGAACTAATTAGAGGGTCCTTTCGGGCGTCCGCTGCTGAAGTCAGCGGTGGAACGTTGTCTGCGTGCACAGGAGGAGCAGCCCCAGAGCAGGAGCTGGCTGACATCGAAACCTTTCCTGCATCCGGGCGTATGAATAGCTCAGCTGAAATCAGTGAAAAAGTATGCTTAAAGGATGTGTTTATAGGGACAACAGGCTGAGGATTGTGGCAATGTGGGTTGGTTTAAAAAAAAAAAAACAACCAAACAAAACCTAACCCTAAACTGTGCAGTTGTGGTATTACAAGAATCTGAATATAAGTATGTATGTTAAAGTAAATGCAACTCCTTGCACACAACCAAGCTTGGCGATAAATCTCCATGTTTTTATAATAAATGTTACTTTATGGCAATTGCCATATGCTACCTCTAGTCCTGTTTTCAGTATAAATCATAACAAGTGTGTATCCTAAAATGCTTTATTGTCTTTTTATGGCCACATATGGCTGCTGTTCTTCCCATTTGTGATTAATTTTTTTAATGGTTCCCCTAGAACCTAAAAAATAATTAAAACTAATGAATACTCTGCAGTGACAGTAAAGGAATGAGCATATTGCATCTATTCTCACTTCCCAGATCTGATCAAAAGCAAGTGTCGAGCTGTGAAGTTGTGACACTGACATTTTGTACTGAGCTTCAGACCACCTCCTGAGACCAAACGATGACTTTGGGGAAGAGCATGAATTAGTTTCTTCATTGTTTCACAGGAATAGTGCTGAGAGGGTAGAATTAAAATTAAAGTCACAATGTTTATTTCGTAGTGGAGACTTTTTAAGAAATTAAGCTAATATGGAAAAGATTTCAAGACAGACAGCTTTTTTCCCTTTGTCCTTGCCCCCAGCTTCCAGACCTCATGTGTTCTGTGTGCTAGGACTGGATGGACTGATTTGTCTCAACCAAATGTTAAGAGTGTGGTTGCTTTTTCGTTAAAAACCTGCAAGCCATACATGCCTTTCTATATCCAGGTTGGTGTGACTTGCTCAAGGAGCCAGGGCACCCGAAAGTCAGTGGGAGGCAGCTGCTAACCTCCCACCTCCGTCAGTCCTGCTCCGTCAGAGCATCTCCGGTGCTATAATTAACGTGAACCTGGACTCAAAATCCAGAGCTGTGACTCAAAGCAAGAATGCTGCCTCATAAATGTTGTCTTATCTGCCCTCCAGAAACATGTGGGCTTGATTTATTTTTTTTTCCTCCAGTGCACTTGGTTTTTGAGCTTACGCCTGTGTTTTGCATGGGAGCACAGCCAGCTTTTAGCATTTCTTAAAAACCTCTAAAAGTCACTTCTCAAAACTAATATTTATCTGTAAAGGATGTAATTAAAGTGTGTGGTGGGAGGTGTTGCTGTGCATGTATCTGCCACTCTCTGGATTTCCTGCAGCTCACAGTGGCTTTGAAATGAAACTTAAGGGGAATAATTGACAACGAAGTGCTAGACAGGGGTTAAAGTGTCATTACCGCAGGAGGAAACCTTCAAAGATCCCGTTCAGCGGGGGACTGGCCGGGGCTGCGGCCCTCGGGGGCTGATGAAAAGCAAACTCTCCAGGCAGCTCTCTGCCTCCTTCCACTCACAGGCAGACGTGCGTGAGGTGCTCTGGGTTTGCTGGGAGTTTTGCATGCCTGTTCCGCAGCCCAGGACCAGCATCGGCTTCCCGAGATTCCTCCTGCGCCGTGCCGGAGCAGACCTGCAGCCGCGCAGTGGAGCAGCACCAGCCTTCCTGGCCACTAGACTTCTTGGCTGGTTACCGGTTACATCAATAAATGCTGTTCTTTTACTAGAACAGCTTTAGTTACTTTATTATTAATTATTTGCTTATTTTTGTATTGTGACCTGTATAACTGATGGGAGAGTGTTACCCAGCGTTTAAGTCAGTGGTAGAGCCACAATATTGACTCCCTCTTCTGAATTCCAGTTTGACATCTTAAGCTTGATACCCTCGCTCACTCTTTTATGCCTTATGTTGATTCATTTCTGATTACAAGAGTTCTATTTAATCGACTTCCTTTACAGGCAGTGTAAAACCAGAGCTCTAGGAAAGCACTTTTGCACTCCCGAAGGTATTTGTTAGTCGATTCCAAAGGGAGAATCAGTTATAGTTAAAACCCAGAAATTTATAAGAAAAAAGGATCATTGAAGTCAATATCAGGATACTACCAGGTGGTCAAATTTTACTGTCCTGACTCCTTTTTAAAAAAAAACTTTGTAAAGTTGCCATTTTCTGTACAGGAGGAAGCTCACCGAGACCTAGTACAGTTATACAGTATCATGACTTAAAGTCAACCAAATCTAAACTGTTGTGACACATAAGAACAGCAAACAAAGGCAGGCAGCTTTTTTCCCTAACCCCCTGAGATTTATTCTGACAGTTTGCAACTAGATGAAATGGATAATGGAAGTCCCTTGTCACAATAACTCAGTTTAAATGTATTGTCAGATTAATAGACTCAGTTATCCACTCTTCCAAGGAGAAAAATGAGTTGTGGTTTCAAATCATGCCCTCGCTTGTGGCATCTGATCAAATTAACCAAACAGGCCAAATTTAGACTCCCAGCAGAAGCCAGGCATTTTATACATTGTGTCATAAAAGTGGTTTATTTTGTTATTTTTAATGCTGGCCAAGTGATTTCCAATTACCACAGCAACATCTGTCGGTGACTGCGCAGCTGCTCACGGGCACGAAACCCGGCATGGCCCCGTCCCACGGGGCTTGGCCGCGGCTTCCGGGGGGGTGGGGGTGCCGGCGGGCGCTGAGCATCCCTTCCCCGCGCACGGGGAGGTCGGTCCTGCGTGTTGTCACCCCATCCCTCGGCAGCATCACCCGCAGTGCGTGGCCGCCCGCTGAGCCCCGCGCCCAGGCGAAGGCACGTGAGCCAGTTAATTGAGGTGCTGCTGGAGTGGGGCGAGGGACCCGCTCCCGAAAGGGCTGCAGGGTTGTGTTTGCTGCTGCCTTGGATTGATAGGCAGGAGCGGGAGCTCACAGCTGGTGGAAACTCGGCTTGCTGACTTTCTGCGTAGTTTGTAACGCGTTCTGTAGGGTTTACCCTGGCTGAGTCACAAAAATGCCCCTGGAAGGCTCTCCCTGTCCTTCCAGTTCCAGGGAGAAAGTGTGTTAGACCGTGTCTGTTCGTACCTCTCTTGTCCTTTTGCTAAATAATCACACGAGATAATGTCACTCTCTTTTCAAGGTCACGAGTTGGTTCAGAGCTATAGACAGCAGAATAAAAGCCCTCGCTGGACACGGGCTGTAGGAGCTACAGGAAATCGTGCGTGGCCGCGAGAATTTCGGTCCCAATGAAGCAGCCCCTTTTCCTGCCCTTGGCTGAGGCTTTTCAGCAGGAGGAATCACAGAGACGCGGACGGACGTCCTGGCCGCGGCGTGCCGAAAGCGGGGTGCGTGCGAGGGTGCTCGGCGGCAGTGCGGGTGGCTGGGGCTGTCCCGGCAGTGCCGTCCCCGGCTCCGTCACTGCACGGTGTACGGGCTGCACGGCTGCTGCCGCGTCTCGACGTGGGGTGGGTCGGGGCTTTTCAGGGGAGTTTTGATATTCTGTTCTGCGTGTTGTCAAAAGACAAATGTGAATTTGGAGTCCAGCCGTCTGTCGCACGTGGCGCCGCATTTAAGAAGCGGGGTGGTTTTATTAGCACGTGTGGAGTGAATTATCCTGGTTTACATCTGGAGAGTGGCAAATTGTTGGATTTAATAGCTGTAAGCTCCTCTGATCTGCAATCACTGTCTGCTGGACTTTTTGATCTGACAAAGCATTGTGCGCAGTACTGCGAGGATCCTTCCCCAACCTCTCTGGGGGAATCCTGCTGTCAGGCTGCAAATGTACGGTGCATGAAATGTGTAATTTTGAAGTCTAAACCTCTGAGAGCTCACGACACTCTGAGGCAGCAGTTTACCTTCAAAGTCGCCTCTCTGCCTGCACTTACCACCTCTTGTGATTTAGCACTGCCGCTCACATTTCCTCCACAGAAAGTCATAAAGTTTACTTTCTAAAAATCTCATCTTCTTCCCTTAATTAGGTATTTTCACACAATGAACCATATGGGAGCCAATGAAAAAGGTGTGGATGTGCAGTGCAGCCTGGTCCTGTGGATGCTGATTGATAAAGCTGGCAGATGGGTAGATCATAGGCTTTGAAGACCGAATTTTTAGTGAGATTTCCTCTGAAACCATCGAATAAATAAGACAGGCAGAACTAAATGGCAGGGAGGATGTGCCGCGCAGCTCCTTCCTGCATTACCGGAGGTTGCTCAAGTCATGGAGGTTTCCACCTCAGTGCTTCCTTCTTTGTGATTTTGGGGTTTTTTAAGCCTGTTTTTAGTAATGCTGGCTGCTGCTTGCCCCCTGAACATGGCTGCGTTTAGGTGGTTGCCCTCAAGGGGATGAAATGATGCCCAGCTTGGTGCCCGAGCATGAAGTCAAGGTCAGTCAGCTCCTTTCCATTGTGCTGGTTGTCTATAGACCACTTCATACAGACAGGTGATGAGACAACAGTCCATAAAGCATGGGAATTTTTAAGTAGCTGAGCCTTTGCTTTCCTGTTTGCCATCCCAGCTGATGTGCTGGGCCTCCTGGAAGGATCTCAGCTCACCATTTTCTGTCTGCTTGTTTTTCATTTCCCCAATCTCCTCTTTCTTCCGCTTCCAACTAAGCCTCCGTCTTCCATTTCGTCTTGTCTTTACACATCTCCATCTTCCATTTTCTTCAAGAATGTAGACACTGTGCCACTAATTTGGGGCTTTGCCTGCAAAGTAACCCAGAATTGTTACAGCGATTTGATCCATGATCTGAATTCTTATGTGAAATTATACGTGGATTGATTTAGGAAAGCTCTTGAAGAGCACGAGGTCAACAGCAGGTTTGTTGAGTGCTGTCCCACACCAGGCTGTTGCAAAAATGTCTTCTCCTCTGAAATGCGTAGGTGGTTGTGTCGTTTCTGTAGAACCTCCCTAGACCTGTTAATTCCCAGGAACACCTGGAAGAGTTCTCCATGTGGCTGTGTGGAGATTAAAACTCACGGCATGAACAGCGACGGAAATATTTGTGTGACCCTCCCTTGAGTGGCAAAATTGCTGAGCATAGCATATCCCTGAAGCACAATGGAGCTCTTTTATTTTAAAGTGAAACCATGAAATAGGAAAAAAGTCCAGTGAAGCAAAAGCTCCTGCCTTTTTATTTTTGCTCTTAACATGTAAAAATAGAAGCACCTGCTGCCTGCTGGGCTGCTTAAATATCTTTTTTTTTTTTTTTTTTCCATAAATCACTGTGGTAGAATTTGAATTATTTACCCAGTAAACTTGAGGCTACATTAATTTCCATTCATCAATCTTCTGTAACCAATTTTTTGTGCATTCGCTTTGGAGCTGTTTCCCACCAGCCTTTTGTTCAGTGCCCACCTTGGCTTCCCGAGCAGGGTCCCTCCCCTCGGGGACTGCAGGGGTTTTGTGAACTTCAAAAGCCGCCTGAAATGTCAGCCACACGGCGCCTTTCTGCAGCCGCTAAATTATGGATCAGAATACAGCAGATCAAACAGTTCAGAATTATTCACTTGTGGGTCTTTGCTTGGTAAAGCAATAAAAATCTCTGCATTTCTTCTTTGGTAATATGTGGGGTGGTTGTTTTACATGCTCGAGAGTAATGTTATCAGGGGTATGGGGGTGTGTATGTAATTTTTTTTTTAAGCGAGGCACTTCAATCAAAGCTTCATTCTACTGTAAACCCAATTAGCTTCAGTCTGCCAAGTCAGCTTGACTGTCTGCAAGAATGTATGTAAGGCTCTGAATAATTGCTAAACCGAGTTTTCTTTCTATCTAAGAAACGCCATGAGGCTTTTGTTACCACTAGATAAACCCTCTGCACTTGTCTCTGAGGTTCCAGCTGAAGACACCCGTTCAGAAATCATAAATGTGTTTGAATAGTATTCTGTGTGTGAAGACGCTCAGTAAAAAGCGAGCGCTTTCTTTGCTTTGGAGCAGAAGGTTGTGGAACCCAGATCCTGGGCTCCTCCAAAGGTTCAGGGGTTTTGCCATCAGCTTTAGTGGGAGCAGGACTGGGAATTTACATAGTCCTATTGCATGCGGCTGGAGAATGAGCCCATTACTGTAGGAAAACAGTAGCAGGGCTGTCCCCTGTGTCATGCAAGAGGAAAGGTTAGAAAATTAAATGCTCCGACAATACGTGTGGAAAATGGGTCACCTACTTTGTGCGAGGAACCGCACAGGATGCTCTCGCTGTATTTTAATATGCCACGTGCTGGTTTCTAGCAGTTTGGACGTGGTTTCACAGCTGGGATGATATTATGTGAGACTATCAGGCTGTGCTGGTTAATCCACACCCCTGGCTGGGGTGGGACACTGTTGGCATCGCCTGCTGTGAATTGCTTCCAGGGCTCCTTCCCGTCACTGAGGTCTGTGCTGTAGATCCTCTTGCTTCTGGCCAGTTGACGAATACAGGATGTATCTCCTAAGGTAAGAAAGGTTGGCCGTGTTGATATATTCGATTGGTTTAAATAGAACGCGACTTCCCCATCTGTAGTGGGTTCCTCCTTAAATATTTACTTGCCTTTCCACCATGCATACATCATATCCCTGGTTTCCCCTCTCTATCTATAGGCCACCTAAAAGGTTGTCAGAGGGTGGTGAGTCATCCGTCTAACCTGAGTTGAGAGTTCCCTTCTCAATTTTGAAATTGGACTGTGATTTTGTCTCAGGCATGGTCATATTCCAATGACATCTTGAAGACTCTCCAACTGTTTTCTTTCCAGAAAAAATTTTTTTAATTTATTTTCCTTCAAGTCTAAGGTTCAGCAAGTGATATAATACTCTGCGTGATGGCCATTGGGGGTGAGATGTGTGACAAGATTTTGATGCTTCAGGAAAAGGTTGGATGTTTTGCAAGGTTTGAAAATGTTCAGATTTTTCTTACTTATGTGTAAAATGATGTGTATTTACTTTTGCAAGGTTTGAAAATGTTCAGATTTTTCTTACTTACGTGTAAAATGATGTGTATTTACACTGACACACACATATAGGCAGTGGTTTTTTTCCAGATATGGCATTATATAAAGCGTCACAACGTTATTCCATTTGTCTTTTGTACTGTCTGCCAAAAGTAATATGTTTGCACTAAGATCAAAAAATTTAGATACGAAAATATTTCCAATGCTACGGGGGAAGATACGATTTTGACTAATTTTATTATAGCAGGTACATAAGTGAACGCCTGTTTTGACAACTATGAACTAAGTGGCACAAAGTAGGAGTGACAGTGTGATTCCCAGCAGCAGAAGTCAGTGCCACACTGGTTTGTCACAGCTCCAGCTTCCCTTTTCCTCCCCGAACGACGGTGGTGTCTATTATCCCCTGTACACAGTGATCTGTCAACAACTACTTTCTCAATTGCTTCTAGCGTGTATGTGAGGGTGGCACGGAGGAGCAGGTGATACCTGATAATAGTACATTATCAACAGGGGAAGGTTTCATTTTCTTTAAATAGAAACCATGTCTGAATAGCTGCAAGACTCCCAGATGCTGTGAAATCTAGAGGGAAATTTAATCTTTGCTTTTTCTGTGGGATTGTCTAAAAAAAACACACATATGTCCCGTTTCTTTTCAAAAATGTACTGGTGGACTGGTGACTATTGCTCCTGTATCTGGGTGTGAACAACAGTATAGAGCCCAAGAAGACCGGGTGGTCCGCTAGTGTCTCTTCCAAGCAGTGTAAAGCACCACATGGTGTATAGGAACAGGGGAGCAGCCCTCAAAAATGGGCGTGAGAGGAGTTTCAGTGGAAGGAGGACTTGTCCCAGGCAACTCTTAGTAGTTGTTGCTGTTAGGGAATTAAAAATGCCGGTTGACGTGATGAGCAGCGATGCAGCATCATGATTCAGTTGGATCCTGCCAGTGCTTGAGGACACGACCACAGCAGTGTTTGCGCTGTCAGTCCTTGGATCCTCACTTCTTGCTGAGCAGGCATCCTCACTTCTTTTTTGCCGGGAGGCTCTCCAGAGCACCCGCTGTTCATGTTGGTCCTTGGTCATGGTGGCATCCAAGTAGGTGTGATTTATCTCCAAAGAAATAATAGATGTATTAAACTCGGTAGTTTCTATGTTTTGAGAAATGCCATTGTTACGTGAGGGTTTTTTTTGTTTGGTGTGGATGCAAGTTATTTTAACTAAAAGAGGAGGAACATTGGCCTCCCCTTGCAATCTATCAACAGTGACAAAAATTGTCAAAGTGCTGTGTTGGGGGTACAGAAAAATGGTCATGATGCTTCTTCCCAATTTCATTAGGAACCGTTTTGGTATGTTCATTACCCAAGGACATTATCACAAACTGTATTTTGTCCTGGGTGATTATGCCGTTGACTAAAATGTCAATGATAGTGCGTAAAACACAGCTGAGAAATTAGGGATAATTTCAGTAGCTATTAATGAACTACAGCCTTGCTTAGCTGATAGAGCCTTCAGAGAAAGGAAAGATAAAGAGATTTTGTCTTTTTCAGTCTTTATGCTCCCAGTGATATTACTGTTATTGATTAGGTGCAAGAGAAGTTTTACTCCCATTTATTTTAATTTCTGCCTGCCTGGCTGATTACGGAGTCTCTGTGTGCAAACTCCGTGCGTCTCGGGGCGCACATCCAGGGCACTGACGGGATCCCGGCCGGGGCTGGCTGTTGGGAACCAGGCAAAGAGCTGTGGGTCGCACTGCTCTGCAAAGCCCAGGAGCGGGGCTCCGTCTCCTCCGGTGTTTTCTTGAGGCCTTTGACTTGTTTGCTGTTTACACGTCACTGCTGAGGATGAGCTTTTATAACTTTTTGCGATTAAAAAGATACTAGGAGCCTAACTCAAGTTGGGGTTTGCGGTGGGAATGCGTGTCTCGGCAGATTTTAGCATGCTTCTCTCAGTGGTTTGTAACTAAAGGGAGTGCTGGAATAGAAGAACATGTGGAGGCTATTTTAAAAGATTTATACATATATATATAGTGCTTTAAATGCAATTAGGGACATTCAGCTAAAGGTTTTTGCATTAGCTCATTAAGGCATGGCAGCTGTAACTGATCCTCCCCGCAATGAACTGCAGTTTGCTAAATGAGGAGCGGCTGCATAGCTGCCCTGCTCCGGGCCGTGTGTTGGGGCTGGAGTATTCTGGGCTAGGATGGCAGACAGGCTCCTGCAAGGAATCCTAGAAATTTCCTCAGATGGATTTAGCCGCGTGATATTTGATATAATCAATATACAGAATATGGTTGCTGTTTCTAGTCCAATACATGACGGTACCGTTAAGCAGAGGGAGCACAGCCTGTGCACAGATTTGTGCAGAGGAATTCTGGCAACTGGACTGACAGTTGTATCCAAAGAATAAAGTGGATTTTTCACTTCATTTGAACGTTCAAGCGCGTGCTGTAATTCTTTGATTCATTAGCAGTGATATGGAGGTACTCTGCAGTACGCAAAACCTCCGTGCGCTGCTCCAGGCTTTGTCTGCAGCACCCACGGTCCTCTCGGGAGGCAGAGCTTTTGTGGCACCACAAACACGGAAACATCGAGACAGCTCGGAGCTCTTGGAGAGTCTGTAGGACTGCGGCGGTGGTACCAGTGGTTGGACGGGGGGGTTGGCTCTGCAGGAACCCGGAGCCATGGGAGAGCCCGCAGGAGTGCTTCAGCCTGGGCAGTGGCCCGGCCCTGCCAGTCCTCAGCACCATCCAAGTGGAACGGACACGCTTTGGCCAGCCGTCGCTTTTGATGGCTCAGCTCCGCTCAGCTGCAGCTTAAAGCCAATTAATTTTTGAATCCTATTTGTAGCTCATGTTCCTCCTTATATAATCCTCATTTGTTTCAAATGAGCAGAGAGTGTGCCCCTGAGATTCTAAACACACCTCTTTATTAAAGTTTAAACAGAAATTGTTAGCTACAGAAGCTAAACTTAGCACTAATATATGAAATGAGATGAAGAGAATCCTTTTAAATCTCCTACCAGGTGTTAGATAACAGCACTGTAAAGAGAGGGGGAGAAAGTAACTGCACATTGTTATAAACATCAGCATTAATGATCTATTGTATTTATTTCTCCAGTAAGCAGAAGTAGATTAAAAACAAAAATGCAGAAGTTAATTGGGTGATTGCACAGCAATCGGTCTTTGCTTTTGTTCTCCGCTCCCCGTGAAGCCCTGCGCTGCCGGAGTGACAGTTGTGAATAACAGCACGCAGCTGGGGCAGCGTCTTTCTTCCCAGCTGCATCGAACACAGGGAACGAAAACAATTTTAATGAAGCCTTGTCCCATTAAAATCTCGGGGAGCGAGCAGCCCGCGGTGGCCGGGCGGGAGCGGTGCTGCCGGTTCCCTTCCGCCGCCCGGCCGAACGGGACCCTCCGCTCCTCGCTGGCCACCCTCGGTGCTCGGGAGGGAGTTGGAGAGCGTTTGGAGAGCAGTTTTATAGCCGATAAAGGCAGTCAGAAATCACGTGTTACCGCTGCTTTGCCGCACAGCACACCGTGTCTCACGCTGCTGAGGTTGCTGGATGCCCGAGTTGGGACGTTGGTCTCACCTGCCAGCTCTGAGATTCCTTTCGCAGGCTTGTGCTTCATCTTCCAAGGGTATCCTGTACAACCCGAAGCAGGAGAGAAACCAGATTGTTTTCAGTGGTGAAGATTTTAATGATCCAAACTGAAAAATGTTCAGCTTTTCTAATAAGCGCACGATTAAAGAGCCCAAGGAGGAGAGAGAGGCAGCAGCCACTTCCCGGTTCAGGGAACCTCAGCCTTCAGTGCCATCGTGACCACGGCACACCTCTCTGAAATCAATGAAAGTCAATTCTGCCTCAGGGTGATAGAGTGCTTTGAGATCTCAGCAGAATTTTTCTCCAAATTGCGAATTGGATAAGGGTCTTGCGAATTATGAAAGCCCTAGATTCAATGCACGTTAATTTTCTAGCGTATTTGCTAGGCCATTGTGGGAGCAATAAACAGAAATTAGACGATCAGTGGTTATCTGTGGGCTCTCCACTGGGAAAAGCAGGGCTGGGAAGAACTGGCGGTGCGGGGGAGCTGGGACTACCCCCAGGCACAAGTCCAGGGGGAAGGAACTTCCTTTTAGGAGTTTTTGGAGATCTGCTTTAGCAAGGTGGGTTTTGCCCTTTCTCCAGTCCAGTTTAAAGTTGGCTGGATGTGTGTAGAAGGCAAATTCCCTACTACCACGAGCAGCTCCCCCTGCAGAAATTGCTAAGGCAAATTAAGTTGCATGAGTATATGCGAGAGAAGATTTGCTTTTCCTCTAAGGAATACTGGGATATTTGTAAATTCCTCTCCATTAGAAACCCAACGCATTCAGAGGCAAAGATGAAAAGTGAAAAACCCATGAAGATCAGATGAAAGGATGGAAATTATCATTCAGGTAACCCAGCTACCTTAACACTGTCACCATGGAGACCCCCGATTATCTTCTGCTCTTTGCATGCAAAATGCTGAGAAACACTGGTTTCATAATTGGCATCATATTTCTCTGGGTATATTAAGCTCGCCTGTGGAATAATGCTCATCGAGTCCTGAATGGTTTCAGATAACTAGCGGTAATATATTGAATCAGATGATTCGATATTATGTTTTCAATCCAGGGATCGTTCGACGTGTTTCCATGCAGTGTGCAAGCACGGAGATGACTGTGACTGTGCTGGGGGTGAAGTTAAGGCACTCTGGGCTTTGTGGCTACTGAGAAGATAACGGTGGGTTTGACTGATGAATAAAGTAGCGTACTGTTCTGCTGTGGCTTGCTCCACGTTCCTTGTATTTTCAGATTTCAGAGTTTTTGCACTGCAGTACCTGCTCAGAGGGCTGTGTGGACCCGGCCTTAACTTTATTTGTGTAGGTCAATGCATGTGTGCTCAAACAAATATTTTACACAGGAAATACGATTAGATGCAGCTTTTTCAGATTGTCTTCACACTCTGCCTTCAATGCGTTAAGCAGCTGTCTTGGCCGAATTGGGCTGGTGCGTTTCCTCCCTTCCCATCCAGCACGGCTCAGGGTTGACAGCAGAGAGGAGTCACGCTTGTGGCTGTAGCTTTAAAGGAAATAAAAGATTTGTCTTTTTTTCCTCTTGTGTCCCGAAAACAATTTATTCCTACTGTAATTATTAGCATTCTCATTAAGAACAGTTTAGCTGAAAATCAAGACACAAAGACGCAGTGACTTCATCAAAGCAACGCAAATCCAGATAAAGCTAGGTTTCTAATTTGACTTCTATGCTTTGAAATAAATCCTCAGAGCATCAATTAATGTATCTGTTGTAGAGCAATTACTATCAGCCTCCATTGCTCCCCTTTACACATTTTAATTTAATTATTATTTTTGCTTTAAAATATAGGGTAAGGAATTTTACAGTTCCTCAAGAAGAACTAAAGCAGACAACAACAAAAAATTTCTGTAAAAGCAGAAATTGCTTTCTTTTGTAATCAGGTTGATTAGACTCATGTATAATCATACACAGCAGGTGGGAAGATTAACATTTCACTAATTCCTAGTGGTCATTACTGCAAGGAAATTCAATCTGCAGAGTTCACAAGGCTTGGAGTCGCATGCTGGCAAAGCTCATTTAAAAGCCAGAGCTAAACCAGCACAACTTTATATTCTGGAATCCAGTTTTACTCAAAACTATTTTGGCCTGCAGGCAATACGCATACACCCAGTATCTTCTACTTAATTGAAAAATAGATTCGTATTGATCACGACCACTTAACGAGCACATTCAGAACCCATGCCTGTCCTCTGTTACTTCGGTGGGGAATACGGGCAGACCCTCCGTGGGTTAAGCTGGTTGAGAAGATAGATATTTTTACAGCAAGTGCATTTTTTCTGTGCGGGGGCTGTATTGGTACACAGCACTAATAGATTCAGTTCTCACATTTGAATCAATTCAGAATAATTCTGCTGAAGTTGAACAAGTTTTTCATTTTTTTAATATGAAAACAAAATGTGTCATAATTATGATGATCAGATTCTGCTTCGCTAACCAGGACGTGGGAGTTTTTTTAATTCAAAACTCGAAAATAAAATGCCCGGCAGCTTCCGATGTGAAAGTTATGGTCATCTGCTACCCCTGCACCTATACCTCTAATCTCTGGACTTCTTGTTTCTACCAGCAGGAGACTTTCCATCAACATTCGGTGATATAGCTCAGGGTGGTCTGGGACTGAGCTGGAAACGCTTGATGGAATATTGGATGGGTAAGTAGGGATGATACTCTACTTTTTTACTTATGTGGGGTCTAGCTGAGATTTATCTGTGTTTTCCATCTCCCAGGAGCAAGAGCAAAGGGAGATGAAAGAGCAGAAAGGAAAACAGTGGTAAGTCTAAAATTAACAGCATGAACAGAAGATGGAAGCAGACCCTGAGTTTAGCAAAGTAAGTGGCATGCTCCTCCTCCTTCACCTAGGACTGGTTCCTTGTGCTGCGTTGCCTGGAAGATCCCAACGGTATAGACACATCAAGAAGTTGGAGGAGAAATAAGAAGTTTAAACTGGGCATGTTGTGCTCCCCATACTAGGACAAATCATAGTGAGATATGGCCCTACCACCACAAAAAAAGTAGTCTGCGGCCAAGTGCCACACTTTTGAACATTGTCACAAATTGAAGTTGCTTTGAAGACATCTTCTACAAAAGCATCTCATCCCACCTATACCCACTGAAAAGCTTTTTGCATCTGTCTCAGAACATTGCCTATGTGAGAAGGTGGGAGGTGGGACCTGCGCCGAACCCGTGAAGCCGTGTTGCTGTTCCTGTGCTGCTGTAGACCAAGGAGGTCCTAGGGACGAGAGGTAAGGTGCCACCGCGGGGTAGGGTGGGCTCAGCTTGCCTTCTGGTCTGCGTGGAGAGTTTATATATATAAAATATATACCAGGACTGCAGCCGCTCTCCTGTTGACTTAGCTGGGCTTGTTAGGCTTATTTTTTAAATTAATGCTTTAAGGGCAAAAATACATTCCTTAGACCTGTGCAGTTAAAAGTATAGTCGAGCTATATTGTTAAAAAAAATTATAAAAAATGACCAGATGGCACAGTAGCTGGATTTGGCTGGGTTACAATAGGGTATGATCCCTCCAAACAAAACAAGTGACCATTAAGCATATGTTTTATTGAGCATCAGAGATTTTTACTGTGATAATTATGATGATATTACAGTGATATAATGCTGGTGTCCTTCATCCAAACAAAGCCTCAGTGAGTCTGAGCCCCGGTGGGACTGGTGATGCTTTCTTGTCCCTTGCAGGCCCACAGACTCGCATGAAAATGTGGCTGAGGCTCAAACCTCTGGGCCAGCCCTGTTGCTCTGCCAAAGTTATGCTAAGCTCAGAATTGCTGAAGTTGTAATGCAGGTAAACAAAATCAAAATAAACTCCTGTTGCAAGAGTTACTTCCACTTCTTTGTCAAACTCTGAGTGCAGAATAACAGCCGCAGAATATGCAGCATGAATCAAAGCAAGTTAAATGCAGCTAAACTAGGTTAATAGTGCTCTAGATGATGGTTTAAAAATGAGGAGCAGCTAAAAAAATGACCGCACTGATGTTAATGCTGTATTAGCCTGACCAAGGGACTGATTTTTGTAAGTCAGTCTTCAGTCAGCATCTGTCTCAACCCTCGAATGCAGCCTACTCTTTGAAAAGATCCCATCTGAGCTTAGCATTCGGGTTTAATCATGGCCAAAACACAAAGTAATACATTCAAATAATTGGGCGTGTGCACAGTACTTAATCCTCACAGCCATTCATAGCTGGAAAATGTTACTGGGAGTTAAGCGATGGAGTGGCCGAGCACAGCTGGAGGGTTTGCTCCTGTGGGAGAATTTACATCCCACGTAAAATTCAGTAGCTTGAACCCGTGGTGGTGGCGCAGGTGTGAAATGGTGGGGTGACCCGCCTGGACTAATGGGGTGCAGGGGATGGTTCCCTCACTCCTGGCATCCAGACTCCATGCCCAAAGTTAGGTTTCCCATCTTGGGGTTAAAAAAGATGGACAGGAGCGTTGCGGGGCTCCGGGAGAACACAAGGGACGAGCAAACAGGAAAATGCCAAGGGATTTGCACTAGCAAAGATAACAAAACTAACAAGTAAACTAAGCAGCAAGTTATAACATCAATATGCACAGTAATAAGTGACAATGAATCACCAGAGATCTGTTGCTTTAATGACGCTGTTGTAAAAATGATGGCCCTGAGCTATTTCAGACTATGTATAGTGAATTTTGGCTGATGCTTATCAGTTTATATGCAAGAAAATTTATAGCATGCAACCTAAATGAAACAGTCCTTTGGACAAGAAGAAATGGATTGCAGGTGCAAACAAGCATGAAATGAAAATCTACTAATGAGTTTCCATTAGTAGCTAAATACATAATCGAATAATTTTTAGCCAACATAGAGCAATGAGAAAATCAATTTATTCCTCATAAGTACTACTATATGGATTGATGCTCTAGTACATCTAAAGCTGGTTTTGTTAAGTGAAAGCTGAGCTTTGGATTCAGTTAGAGCTCAGCTAATAGCAGCAGAACATGAGTTTGCTTTTACTGAATATGAATGGAACGTATTTTCTTTGGAAACTCTAAATAACATATGGTACAATTAGGTAATAGTTAATACGGACTATTTCCATCTGAAAGCTAGAGACTAAAATATTTCAGAAAGATGGACTAGCACCGGCACATCTGAATTTACTTACGAATATCCGTTAATGAAGTAAGCACTGCTCTTCATCTGCTCTTGAAGCAATGGTATCCTCAATTTCCTTTCTTTTTTGTCTTAAACAGCCTCTAACCTGAGTTTTGGTGGCATGGGGTTTTCACACCTTATTCAGCTACGGTAAATGTTTTTCCCTGATTTCAAGGCTCTCACAGCCATATACAGAAACAAAAGAGGTTTGAAAACCTGGTTTGAAAGTGTTGGGGAGGATTCTGCAGCAGAAGACACACTTTAGTGTTAAAGAGGCACCAGTGCAGCACTGTGTGTGAGAACAGCAAAACCTGTGTGTTTTTTCAGTTACTGCATGTGAATTAAATTTATACTGAGAATTAAATTTAAACTGGCTAATATATACAGGACAGATAATTTCATGTTTGTTCCAGGCCAAATTCTGCCACCTTTCCTTCCACCCATGTGTCCCATGGACCTCACGGAGGAAATACCATTCTGTGAAGTGGTGCTCAGCTGGGCATGATTTGGCCTCCACCCCCTGGTGCTTTTAATTACAGAGAGGTAGGTGGGTTTCTGCATTGTCCCCTGAGAAGCACAACCCTGTGAGCTAAAAGCACTCAGTACTTTTCATGGCAAGATACTGAAATCAAGAGAAATTTTAAATGGGATAGGCTTGGAGACTGACATTAATCGTAATATTTTAAGGCTCAATAGTTCATGAGTTGATGCGTGCATAATTACCAAACCTGAAGTCAAAGGAAGTAATAATAATAGAGAAGGAGACAACCAAACACTTTTTAGCACCTTTTTTCAGGGAGGAATCCGTTGTGATAGCTCAGCCTTATTAGGTTTTTAAAACACTGATTGATATGATGGGGATCCTAGATCAGAAGCAATTACTTGACTGGGACAGATCTCAGTGGACATTATTTCTCAGTGGAGCTTATACGTGGAAGTTGAAGCTTATAATAAGCTGAAAACCAAATGGACTTGCTTGGACACATAATACTTCTAGACAACCTTTCAACAAATGCACAGCTGCATGGAAGTCTCCTATTTTAGCATATATATCCCCTCAAAACAGAAACTTCAGCAAACTCTGAATGGAAATGTTCTGGCTGGTGGCAGCCCTAATGAGGAAGAGGCCAGAGCACCATCAAGTTAATCATCGCGTTAAATGCCTCGTGGTCGGTGACCGGCTCTTGCGCGCTGGTAGCACCTCGCTCCACAAACGGCCGTGTTGAATTCAGGGGAGTGAGTGACAGCTTGCGTTCACATCGCGCTTTGCGTTTTATGGGATCCCTAAAGGATTTGCGAATTTGTCAAACTGAAATATAGTCCATTCACTACTGAAGTCAGCTTCCTCCGGCGTGGAAAGCGCATAACTCTGCAAGACAACTGTTTAGAGCCGGGAGTGATGAACAACGCGCTGTGGAAACTGTGAAGGGGAATTGGGGCAGGTGCGGTGCAATGAGATAACTTGACATTTGGTAGCAATGTGGGAGTTTTTACAAGCCAATTTCTGAGAAATACAACGTGGCATCTCTCGTGTATTCAGAATTTCAGGTGTGGGTTTCTTCTGAAAGCAGAGCCTCTAGCTTTAGGCACCTGTCAGATCCACAGGCTGTAAGGCAGCAGGAAAAAAACCTCTTTTGACCCCAAAAAAGATGCCTGAGAAATGAATAAATGCTACGTTTCCAATATTAGCAGAGGTTACTGCCTTTAGTCTTGATCATACCACTGCCACAGAGCGTGGCTTCATCAGAAAACGGTGATGGTGGTGAGAACGTGGGGCGTGCCAGCGGGCTGCTGCCTGTGGCCACGTGTCTTCCATATGGTCCTTGTCCTCGCGTTGCCGCTGCAGCCCCCTTTGCCCACGTACGGATGCGCAAAGATGGATGTGGAGGTAATTCTCAAATCCATGGAGATTGCCATTCTCAGGCTCACACTCGGGCTATTTCCTACGGAATTACTGTAACCTACTGCAGAACAAGTGCCTGATAGAAAATCATCAGGAAAGACATCTTTTTTTACAGTCTTTACCAGTTATTATTGTAGCAATGATGGCTTTCAGGGAACTGGAGATGGCTCTGTCAGAGGTGGTAATGGCACTTCTGAGCTGCTGATTACCTCCATATTGTGCCATTTTACCACATTTGATAAAGACATCTCCGTTCTCTGAAAGCCATCGGTGATTCAGTGATAACACAAAAATCAAATTGGATTCCAGGTGCTTTCTCTATCAGCCTGTGTTTAAAACGGGATGTCCCCGTGCCGGACAGACTGAGATGATCTGTTTACAAAAATGCAATATAAACCACACTTCAAAATACCTTGTTTTCATAAGAACCTGTTTATATCTGTGAACTTTAAACCGAAGTGAGACATAAATTATTGGACACTGTGTTGGAGATGGCTGAAATTTCTGAGGTTTGTTGGACTCCATTGGTCTAAGAAAATGATGCAAGAAAATTTTGGACCCGGTCTCAAGGCAGTTTCCCATTGACTCCCGTTGGCGTTGTGTCAAAACTCAGTGTGCTCCACGGCAGGCAAATGAGAAAACAAAGTATTTCTGTGACTTTCTCCAGAACTGTGAATGCTGGGAGAATTTGGAGATACTCTCAAGTTCTGCCCCAATGCGCCTGCATGGATGCTCCGTGCAGATGAGTGATGACAGGCAAAAAACCAGGAACACAAGAAAGTGAAAATATGAGGTAGTTCCCAAGTAAGTTTTGTGAAAGCGTTAGAAACGTCTGTGCAGCCTGTCTAGCTCCACCTTGGAGAGCCAGCTAAAGCATATCTTCCTTCCCATCTTCCTCTAAAACTCTAAATGAGAAACAAATAAAATTTTTGTAACCTTATATAGCCACTGCCGTAACCCTATGTATCAGCCAGCATCCTTTATCTCTCACCAGCTGGAAATCTCGCATTTTCATTGCCCTGAATCACCAGATGCATTCATCAAACATGACAAATGCCTCTAAAACACTAAATCACACCACTCGATCTCAATGGGCTACATAATCATTGTCATACTGACAATAAATTTGAAAATATCTGTGTTCCAGACTCAAATACCTACAGCTCCTACCAGGGCTGAGAAACTGCGGGGGGAAAACTGAATCCTAAATTAAGTTTAAGAGTTTTCAGTCCCTCAAAAAATTGATAAACTCATGAATTTTTGTGAGGTTTTCTGATTTATTTTTAGAAAAAAAGATTTATTTTTTTTTTCTACCCACAGGAATGATTCATGGAGTAAGAGACATTTTCCAAGAAAAAGGTTGTCTCTTACTAAGTACAAAAATGTAGAAGTGAAAAACTATTTCTCTGGTGTCCTGAGGAGCTGCCAGTTTGCGGTCCTGCCCGTGCGCTGCTCCCTGATGTTCCTGGCTGCGGGCAGCAGCGCAAGGGGCTGGCAATGCCTTTACAGCTGCCAAGGGGAGAGAAATGCAGCAGAGCATCCTCCTCCTCCTCTGTTTGACAGGACCCTGCACCCGAAAGGCAAAGGCAGGATAACGCTGAAGTCATCGCAGGTCAAACTTTTGGTATTGCTTAAAAAAAAAAGGAAAAGTTGGGTTACGGAAGCATGAGCAAATTGCCCTAAGGATTCCATATATCTACTGACCTGAGAGAACTGCGTCTTTTCTGCCAGGTGATGCAAGGTAACTTGATAAGCTTAATTAAAGGGATTCTCGTTCTCTTTCTCTGGAATTGGGCAAGGCCGGCACTACCTTGGATAACCTTATTTTATCCAGGAGCAAACACAGGCAGGTTATAGCTCGGGGTTCAGCAAACCGTTTTCACTTCTGTAGAGCCAGCACTCCACGGTCAGAGTTTAAACAGATGTTTTAAAAAGAGTTCAGTGGAAGATGCGTGAATGTAAATGTTTCCTCTTCAATGTTTATAATTCAAACTCAAAAGCCTTGTGTTTATGTGTAGGATTGCAACGTGGACATGTAGGAGGTTTTTGTTTTCAGTCCGTACATGAATCTTGGTATTTTAAAAGTATATTTATAGACGCATTATGTGCATACACAGAGACATTGTCTCCAAAGCATTTTCTTAGATCTCTGCCAAGTGCTATTTATTGCATTTTTAATTTTAAGTCAGGTCGAAAAGGAGACTTGCCTGGGATTTTTCGCTGTTTTTGCCACCCAGTTCCCACTAAAGCTGAGTGTGGGATTTTGCTGTAAAAAAGATGCTGATTTTGCAAGCACGCAAAACCTGTCCTGTCATCAGTGGGAGTTGTACATCTGGAAAGATTACAGACCGAAGCTGATGATATGAGTGCGTGGTATTAGACTGGGATCTGGGAAATCGCTTCCCCAGTGCAACTGTATCTTCTTAATAAGGGGCAATTTAAGGTGACTGAAAACCCAATCCTGCTGATCATCTGCACCGTGAACATCTCAAGTCATCTCCTGGTGGCTGCCCAGTTTGACCTTGAAAGCTGTGATGACCATCTAGGCAAGATGGGAAGGTCTCCAGCCTGTCCTCACCTCCACGCCTACGGACCTGGCGTGATGGGCCAGGCTGCCCAGCGGCAGCAACAGCCTCGTCCTCTCCTTTGGGTCCTCGCTGTGTCGCTTCTCCTGCCGCGGCTCCTCGGGTGAGCTGAGCTCCCAGGGAGGGCCCCTGCACGAACGGCTTTCTCACGTACCGTGGTAAGAAGGATCTATTCAATTGCTATGGCTGGAGATAACTTTCACTACTATTTTTTCCCAAACATCATCTGATTTACTCCAGTGATAAATCCAGTGTTCTGTATAAATGTTTATTTCCTTGACAACCTAGTTTTCCATTAGAAAAATGCCCAAACCTGGGACCTGTTACAGCAATTGACAGGTAAAAATTCAGCTTGTGTGGACTCACGCTGTTGAGCATATATACCCAAACAGTGAGAAAATGGCATGTGGCACAAACCCACAACCGCCTTATTATACTGCAAGAGCCACAGGGGATGCACATGGTGACGGGGAAGCCAGGTTCTTTTCAGCCCTTTGTCATATTCAAAGTGTTAACAGGGCCAAGATTAAAATATCTGAAATGTTTTTCAGTGGTAAGGACTCTCTGAGTAATGATTCTTGCAGACTAATTGCCCCCCAAACAATTTTTTAACCCACGGTTTGATACAGCTTTACCTGTCAAGCTAAAGAGAGGTGCCAGAAAGTTAAACCTGTTAGCAAGAGGTTTATTTGATGTGAAAAACAGCCAGGAGCGGATTTTCCCTGCCGAGAATAACAAAAGAACATCTTCGTTTTAGAGACGAGTTCAGAGGTAAGCACGTAACATCAGCCAGGCGCGGTACCGCGACTAGCACAAAGCCTGGGCGCAGGCTTAGCAAGGATGTCTGCTGGCATCCTGACCATCACGGCAAAGGTTGCTTCAGGTTTCTGTTTTTAGGGCTGAGCTTTGCCTCATTTCAGTATGACCAGACCTGAGCCACTGCGGGTCCGCAGGCTCCAGAGCCAAACCACCTCCCCGTAAGGCACAACCTTCAGGCACTCCGGTAGCACAGCAGGTTATTCTTCGCAAACATCCTCAGCGGCTCCTGGGCCATCGGAAAAGAGTGGGGACAGATCCAACGGGCTCTTCTCTCTTTCTTGTTTGCTGGCAGCGGCTCAGGAGTAGAGGACGTGGATCGTCTGTGTGCGGGGGCTGCTCCAGACCTGCTGGGATGCAATTACCTCCGCGGTGCTTCATCAGCAGTTTCCATATAAAGGGTATTTTAGAAGGAACAGAAAAATGTTTTGTGCAATTAAAAATATCAAAAAGGACTTGGGATGGTAGGATGTAAATAACTAAATGACCAAATCAGCTTTCTCTTCCTGGAAGAGACCCGTAACACAGATGCTGTTGGGTATATATTGTCTTTGGAATGGCTCTGCCCTCTTCCTTCCTCAGCTGCCTGCGCCTCCTGCTCTGCCGTGACGCTGCTGGGCTCCCTGTATTGCCACACTCAATTTGTCCAAATAACGGTCTTTTGAAGAATAATGCCCCTTTACTCAGGTTGAGAAATGGCTGAATCAGTGAAAGCAGCGCTTGGAAGTTTTCCTGGGAGGTTACTGTCTCAAGTACTGGTCAGGACCTCATCGAGCTCAGCCCCTTCGAGATGCTGACACTGCAAACCCCCCGGTGAGATTTCAGGCTGGAGTCTTGCCCGTGAAAACCCCACAAATAACCTCCCTTGCTACAGAATGAAATATGAACCTGTATTTTTTTCGGATTTCCACAGGTAAACCCGTTAACCTTGGGATGCAAAGCTGCTTTCCACATCGGCAGCCGTCCAACCCAGATGCAATTTTCAAGTGAAATTGTCATTAATGCGACAGTGCGTGTGAATGACGGGTTTGTGCCGCTGCGGTAACAAGGCTGCTTTCAGTCAGACGGGCCAGAGCATTAAATTTGGGTTCTGGGTATCTCTGGTCCACGGTAAACATGCTGTAGTCCATGTCAGGTGCTGTAAACGTGCACAAAACATAATGTAAACCTATACTATTATTTTCATTAAAATCAAATCTAGATCTTAAGGAAGCAGCTTTATTTTTGGCATCTAACTTGTTCTGTTAAACGAAGTATTTATTTTGAAAATTAACAATGCTAATAGTCATTTAGCTAACGTGAAACATTCATACTTACTGCTTTGACTTTTTCCACGGGAATATGTCACTAAAAGGAAAGGGTGGTACATTAATTCTGGCCAAAGCACCGTTCAAACCAACGTTCAGCCGCTGTTGATGCGACACAGCTTTCCACCTGAGCAAAACAGTCCGCCTTGCAGGAGCTCTGAGAGCAGTTTTGTTCCTTTAAATTAAATGATTTCCGAATCAGAACCATTGATCAGCTACAGTTAAAGTTATAGTTTCACTCCTACAAATACTCAAGGTGTTGCTGCCTCTGCTTTGGAAGTGTTTATTTCAGCAAGGAGAAGTAATTTTCAGTGACTGATCAGAACTTTCTGTCATCCCTCTCTTCCTTCTGTTGCTGCCAAGAGGAACCTGCTCCCTCCACCTCTGCGAAGATGCGCGGTCAGAGCATTCACCGAACGCCCAGTTTTGTTTGCAGTTTGGTGCTCAGCGATATACAAGGGGCTGAGAAATGCTGAGAAATAGGGCACTAAGTGTAGGACGCGGTGCCCATCCAGGTAGGGAGGTAGGATAAAGTAAGTCTACTCAGTCTTCAACCTGCTGAATCCCTCAGGTCGCTGCAGCTAAAGCACCCATCTGCGAGCAGCACCCCTTGATCTGGTCCCCACGGCGCGGTACCGAGGGACAAATCCCCGCTTTTTCAGACATCCGTACAGATGCCTGGCACTTGCAAAGCAGATGGCTGTACAATTGCCTTCACGTAGTAGTTTTTTTGGGTTTTTTTCATCTCTTTGGGTATCGTGAGGCATGGAACTGCGTGAGAACAAAATGTAACACAAGTAATGACATAAGAGATATCAAGGTGGTGTGGGTTAAGGAGCCAGGATTTGGAGTGGAAGGAAAAAAAATCCATTTTTTCCAACCCAGCTCACCAGTCCCCTGTGTGTGGACTAATTTTAGAGATAATTGTTACATGATTTCCTGAATATAATCTATTGTTATCTGCGCCCTGCAAAATAAAGCCGCGTCTAATTCTGGATAACCACAGGGGTGATTTCCTGGTTACACTGCAACGAGAATAAGGGCTTGTTAATGATCTTTAAAGATCACATCATTTAATTCCGTGCTGTTGGTAGTTAAACCAAACTAGTCACAAAGGGGTACGTGCTCCTTCCGGTGCAGGCAGCACCCCGCGGCAATTCCGGGGGCAGGGAGAAAGGACGATGCCTCTGGTCACGCATCTCCCCTCGGCGTGCCGCTGTCGGCCAAGGGTTTGAGACAAAGCATGGGATAATTTGCCATTTCGCTTGCGTAACTACTCTGCAACCTGGAGCAAAGGGTGTAAAGGGCAGGTCCTGCGGCTGCTGAGTGTTTCGGAAGTGCTGAGAGGCTCTGCCTCCCCAAACGGCGAAGGTGTGACGCGTGCTGAGCAGGCGGAAATTACCGGCCAGAAATTCCTCACTCTCCAACTGGGCAATTAGGAACAAGGGGAGCTGCTGGGCACCTCAGGGACCGGACAGGAAAAACCCACTGGGGAAAAGTACTAACAGCTCAGGAGGTGATGCTGATATTTTTCCTGCTTTCCAGTGTTTTCCTGGCTTCAGGTGTGATTCTCCCCTTTAATGAAACCTTTAGGTTATGGAGGGAGAGACAATTCACCCCCAGGAGCCAACGACAGAACCACGTTTATCTGGGGGTTCCAGTAGAAAAGACGAGGGAAGCAATCAGGTCTCCTCTCCAGAACCAGGTGCCGGGAGCTCCTGCGATGGAAATTACGTGATGGAGAGCTAAAGTTCACCTCACGAATTAAGGTAAAATATTGTCAGCTTACTGGAAACGATTAATGGATTTAGATAAAATTTGTCAAATAGTTGTGAACAAAAAGGAAAGAAAATGATCAGAAAAAATAACAAGTTTGAGAGATGTTGCTGACTTTTGTTTTCCAAGTGGTGCTTTCATTTCACGGTTAGCTAAAAAAATCCAATCTTGGAAGCTTTAAAGAACTGTAAAACCTAACTGGGCTGCTAAGTCACCTTGAAATAAGTTTTTCAAATGTTTAGTCAATTAAATGTTTTTTTGGTCGATGGGTCAACCCAAAAATATATTTTAATGCCTTTTTCCTTTACTTGCTCAGGCTACAAAGTGGAAAAAAATTCTCGTGATTTTGTAGAGAACATCAAACTGGTCCCACCTGCACCAGTGGTTCAGAATGGCATTTAGATTCAATAAAAAGGTAAAAATCTCTTATGAGCTTTTTTTTTTTTTTGAAGCCCAGGAGACACATAAAAGGCAATTCAATGCATTCAGAAGGATGGTGACTGGGAGAAAATGTAATAGGTGGTCCACGTTTCTCTTTGAAGTTCCCATTGACCAGTGTTGCTGAGACTATTTTTCTAATGCATAACTCAGAAACATGAAGGAATTGTCACTTTATTCTTTGGGTGTATGTGGTTCACCTAAGAAAACAGGCTCTAGACTCCTGAGTAGCCTTTATTCAGGTTTTTCATGCAAGATGGTGTAAAATGGGAGAGAATCAGAACCCCAGTTTTAGTATTTTCTTGAACACAAATTTTCCTGACGATAACCAAAACAGTAGTGGGTTTATGATTTTTAGAGCTGAATTTTGTGTAAGAAAACTACATCTAACATCCTCCACTCCAAGAATGTTCTTTTCAGCCAGTCGAGCATTAATTAGGAGACAATTACCCCACTTCCTCTCCACTGGAGATTCAGCATGTGTTGAAAACCCAAACCTCTCACAAAAAGGGAAAAGCCATCTGTCCAAACGATGCTTAAGAAAGAGAGATTTTTTTTTTTATGCTCGCATTAGTTGCATCTACACGTAATAACTTGTTTTCATAACGAAGCTAGTTAGTAGGATGAATTTTCCTGCCCCTAACAACCTTCCTTGGCGGGAGTTTCCAAAGAGAAAATATTTAAGACTTGGAGGATCTTGTGTACACCGCTGCTGGGGCCACGTCAGTACTTGATATGGGGGAAACCAGGGAGGGCTGCTGGCTTGGAAAAACCTTCTGGCTTTTCCAAGCAAACAAAATACAGGAATTTTCATATTCTACTGCCCTTCCCTTGTCTCAAACGTAGAGCAAAACCCACAGCCCAAAGGTGAGAACAATCAGAGGAGGCAGGTTCCTTACTACATTTTAATGAAAGAGAGGGGAAAACTATACTTGTCAGGAAATTATGATGATCCAGAATTCAGAATAAGAGTAATTAATAAATAATCACTAAAGTTGTAAAGAAAACGAATTTTTCAAGGACTCTGAAAAACATATTTGGAGTTGCAGTCTGGAACCTGCACGTGGAGTACCTGCAAACATCTTGTATCGGCTCACATTAGATCTATCAGAGGTTTGTTAATTAGTTACTTCCACCTTTTCCAGCTAATCTGATATTAATGAAGCAGTTCGTATCTCCCACCCCCAAAAGTTCTCCTAGATCAGGTACAACCTTCCACGTGCGGGGGAGAGCGGCGATGCAAGGGCGAGCCTGCCTGCGCAGAGCTGGCGGGATGCTGCCCTCCGGAAGGAGCGATGCTTTCCACGGTTTTGTCCTCGTTTGAAGAAAAAAGAAGGAAAATGGTGATTTCTTATGTGATGAGTTCTTGCTAACTGTCTTCAAGTAGCAGGATTTTTTTAAGACTCACATATTTGTAATGTGTTGCCCTGTTGCCACCCCACTACATACCTCTGCTTTTACCTTCTCTTTGTGCCAGACACACTGGTTCCCACTCAGGGAATGACCAATAATTCTCCATAACAGCCTTTTGGGTGGTTTTTGCATCTATTTTTGCCCAGAAATCTCCTCCTCTTCTGTGTTTAGAAATACTATAAAATCCTTGTCCATGGTCAGACACTTCAGGACAAGCCGTGGTCATCGTGTAAGTGCAGAGCACAATTCCAATGGAAATGGCAATGAAAACAATTAAATATACATGACAAGCAGATATTTAGATGAGCCTAGATTTGTTAATGGCTCATTTCAACCTTTGAACTAAATTAAATGTTGCTTTCATCTATTTTTAAAGAGATGTCTATTTTCAGTGGATGCCCAGCTCTATCTCTTCTTTAGATGGTTTCTCCTTAATTTGAGATACAGGACCCACCGCCTGTGTTTGTACAAAGCACCCATGCTCTTTATGCCACCACAGAGCAGGATTCACACAAACCTATCGGCGAATGCACGGCCTGAAAGGCAGATTGGCAAGCAATTACCTCCAGATCTCCTTTGAAAGTCGAGTCCTCTGTATTTGGTGATGATTGATACTGCTTACGTGGCGCTGGCACGTTTTGCACCATTGCACTGACGGGATGGATTTTCGGACCTGCTTCTTTCCATGCACCTCTGCAGCTTCGCACGCGGCGGCTGGAAGGGTCGGAGGCTGGAAGTGCTGCTCGTACCGAAACCAGCGGAGCTCCCTGGAGCAATCAAAGGACCCAGCCTGTGCCACGCTGAAAACACGAGCTCCGCTTGCGTCGGTGTATATATGTATGGTGGAGCAGCCGTGATGGGAGCCGGTCACAGGGCTCTCGGCAGTCACTCCGCTTGGAGCAGCTCTTGGGAGTCTCAGTCTCACTCTAAAATGGGTCTAAAAATCAGGGACTGGGAAAGCAAACCCTGGCTTCGGGTCCATTTCTGGCCCTGCGCTAATGACGGGCACTCTAAATACTCAGATGCAGCCCAGAAAAAGCAGGGAGAAGTTGATCAAGGTTGAATGTAGAGAAAACACATTTGGATCTTGCAGTCAGGGAGGGGAGGGATATTATATTTCTCTGAGCTTTCGGGTTGCCTTGCAGTCTCCAAGCAAGAAGACAGCGGGTGTCCTGCAAACAGTCAAAGACGGAGCCTGACCCACCCTGTGCGGTGCTACGCCGCGTAAAGGTAAAGACCGGCAGCGATCTTCCAGCATTTAAACATGTCGATTCTGAAAGTGTGGCTAAAACAGCCGCCCCTGCCCCAGAGGCACTGGCGGGTTTTAATCAATATCTGGCAGTTTAATGCCCTGTAACATCCACGTGTGATTTCTGGGGTGCTGCTTAACTTCATTAGTGGAAACTGTTTAGACAAAAATGTGGCAGGGTTTTCTCAGGGATGACAAGCTGCTGTCAGCGAGGCCAGGGTATCACTCGTATATATTTGTTTGTCTTTTCTAACACAGATTTTTTTTTTTTGTCTTTTTTTCTTTTCATTCTTTTGAAGCTCGCTGTGTAGCGGCAAAGGCATAACCGCTATTCTGTCCGTGCGGGATAGTGACATTAAGTATTACTTTCTGGCTGGAATAGTTGCTCTGAACTGAACAATCTATAAGGCGCTGGGATCTATAAGGGGAATGGGATCTCCTGGCCAACCTTGCTCTGCACGTATGGTCGCAGAGCTGCGTAAGAGGAGTAAGAACTGCAGCACTACTTCTGTTCCTGTTGCAGGGGCCCCGTGGAGGCAGGTTTCCCCAACAATCACCGCAGGCAGAAAGCCCACGGGCTTGTCGTATGCTTGCAAGGACACGGGCTGCGTGACGGGCTGGGTTTGGGGTTTCTTTCATTCCCAGCCCTCCTCTGTCAGCCTCAGCCGGGAAGGGTGGAGGAGGGAGGTGGGACGCGGGAAGACAGCAAGAGCCTGCGGATGGTGGGCTAGCGAGGGAGGTGGAACACGGATTGAGGGGAAGTAGGAAGGGACATAAAAAGAACAGAAAATGGGAAGGAAAAGCGGGAGAAAGAAATATAAAGTATTGCATGTGAAGAAGAGAAAGGTATTTGCATATTCTTTGCTCTTTAGGGTAGCTGGAGTGGACGTATATCATGGTTTTGTCTCCATGTGATATAACAGGTATTGGCATTTGAATTCTGATAAAGGTTTGATGGTGTCAACCCCTTGCAGGCGGGATGAGGATCCGGCGGTGCAGGCGGTGGGACAGCCAGCTGCACTCAGGCGTTCCCGGCTCTGCAGCCACCTCCTGGCACTCAGCAACCGCCCCGGCTGCTGCGGCACAGGGCGGCCGGAGGAAAAAACTCCCGTTGTGAAACCCAGTCTGAGAGACGTACGTGTACTTGCAGTTTACCACGAGTACATATTGATTAGGGCGACGATGTCATTTTGTTTTGCGCTGAACAATCCGGCGTTTGGAATTGAGACCTGTCAGGAGCCGAATGACTTAGCAGAGCAAATTGAAAAGAACAGGGCTGGAAATTGCAAGGGAATTCACTTCGTGGTTAACGCTCGGGCGTGCTGTGAGAACCGGGACTGTACACACGCTGCCCTTCCACGCAAATCCCAGTCAGTGTGCTGCCAAAGTGTCCTGTGAACCCCAGTGTCTGTCTCAGTGTTTCCTGAAACAGGCATCGTTTAGGAGGCATGGGAGGGCAAACATTTCCACCTGCAGTGATGCATGGATGGGGGCGTATCGTGGAATTAATAAGGGGTGTATAGATGAGCTTGGTAGCAGCCTTACTACATTTACTTCATATATATATATACTGCTAAACCCTATTAAAATGGCTGTAACTGAAAAAGGACCGACTTGATATGTATAACACCATTTCCTTTCTCCAGTATGTATTATGAAAAGCCAGTACAACATTTTTTCACAAGCATAAATCCAGGAATTGCCAGAAAACTAGGTCAATACATTCATGCAGGAAAGTAGCAAACCCCCAGACAGCACGTTCACCTGGCCGTGCCGGTCCCAGCCGCCGTGCCGCAGGCAGTCATTGCGCAGCATCCCCGTCTGCCCTGCCGCGGGTCCCGTGGCCTTTCAGGAGCCCCAGATCTCTTCCTGTGTTTCAGTGCCGGCCCCCCAAAATCTGCCTGAAGGTCTTCCTCAGCTCCTCAGGCGTCTCGGGCTGGATGATCGTCCCCTCCAACTCTGTACAGTGCTCTCTGCGGTTGTCACCCAGCTCGGCTCCCAACCACCACCTGCTCCTTTAGGCTTAAGCAAAAGATGGTGGTTGGAGAAAGGCAAAGGTTTCAAAAGGCAACGGCCAAAGCCTTTTAATGTCTTAGATCTTTGCTGTTTAGTCTTGGGCAATTAGAAAAATGAGGAAAAATGAGCAGAGAGATATTTGATGTCCAAAAAGAACCTATAAAGTTTTTGGAATGGTACCGATATCGGTTGGGCTGATGGTTAGTAAAGGCAGTTCTGGGAAAGGAGGAGGGTATATTGCAGAGATAACGCACGGTGGCTTTGGATACTGTTTGTTAGCTCAGCCATTCAGCACGGCAGCCAGCTTTTACAAAATCCCTGCTTGACAGCAAGCCAAGCATCGATGAAGCAGCTTCACAGTATCATTAAATTTACAATACTAATGGGAGTGAGAGCAAAGGAAGGAATGCAGTTACCAGTTTTAATGGAGGGGACTTTCAAATGCACTAGATACAATTTCAAGAATTCTTTGGATCCTTATAAAACCTTGTCACCCCAGATTACACTTCCTTAAATTACAGATTATCTTTCCGACCAGTGTGACTGTGTCATCACGTTTCAATCCAAGGGCAATTTGTCCTTTACGTGGAGGGGACCCGTGAGTACTCTGAAGCCATAATTTCACCTTTGGGTCAGTCCCGGGAGGGAGCCAGCTCTGCTGGAGGGGGATTCACGCTCACCGCGCTCATCGGCGCGCCCGGCATGCTGCCATGTGTGCTGGGAATTTGGGGGAGGCTTGGAGGTGGGAGTGAAAAACATGAAATGCAAGGAGAAATTTGGACTGACACTTGACAACTTTTCTGTTTTGTAAATTCTAGAGGAATTTGAATTGCATGATATGTTTTCACTTGCAAATGTTTCAGATTTGTTATTTTCCCCTTTTCCACATATTTTAAGCTTATAGCATTGTATAATCTTTATTTTCCTCTGTCTTTGCAGAGGACCGAGCAGATAGCAGTATCTCAGGAATAATTCCCTTACAGCAGCAGTCTATTCTTGACTGAAAAAAAAAAAATCCGAACAAAAGAATCCAATAGTATAATTTCCAGTTGTGTAAGAGCTGATGCTTCTGGAAAGGTGTGATCTTTAAACCTGTGGTAAACTCAGCTGTCTCTCAGCAGAGCTCTGTGGGAGTTCCGTGTTTGTTAGAGGAGCAAAATGTTGGAGCTACGAGATTGTTTTGAAATACAGTACTTTGTAGAAGAGCAACCGGAGAAAAATAAGCAGATGTTAAACTGAAAGGACTGCAATGCAACCCAGTCCTGGGCTGGTTTATGCTGAGAGAGTGCAGGAGCCAAATGTTTAAGGAGGGCTGGAAGGGGATATTAGACAACAGTAGGAGATGTTTAGATAAACAATAAACAACCTGCTGAGCGCAAGGATTAAGAGATCAGTGGGAGAGAGATGTAAAAAAGAAATGAAGGAGAAAAAAAAGGATCGTAATGAAAACCTGCGAGGATCTGGTCCCCAACTTGTGCAAACTCCCTCGCAGTCGGGGATCACCAGCTCCCGGCTGGTCCCCGCTCCCAGGGCAGGCAACTCGCTCGCGGCCAGCAAGGAGTTTCTCCAGACTGGTGGTAGAAAACACAAGTAAAATTGAAACTCAAACATGTTATGGTGGGGAGGAAGACAGAAGGAAAGGGGCATGGTTTTTCTTCCTGCCAGCTGCCTCCTGTCTTTAATGGAAGAGGAGGAGGAGGAGGAGGAGGAGGTGAAGGAGGAGGAGATTGGCTTTTCCATGGGAGAGAAGGAAAGTTGCTGAGGAAACGGTTATATTTCCTGGCATGATGTGATGGGGGAGGTTTATAATCTCTTGATAACAACAAAAAAGTCTTGGCAAAAATTCTGTGCTATCCTGGTTTGAAAAAAAAAAAAAAAAGAGTCAGGAGAGTTGAGTTCTGTGCCCTCAGAAAGGAACTGGGATAGACCAAGTGTAGCCTTTGAGGGTCGTTTGAGGCAAAGCATGGATAGCGTAACATCTCCGCTTTGCATCCAGCCCGCTGTGTGCGATATGTTGCAAGCAGTGACAGAGCAGTTATTATACAGGGACACTTCTCTGTTATTTTCTTTCCTTCTTTTTTTTTTTTCTTCTTCTTCTTCTTTTCATTACACTCCACTGCTGGAAATACTCCTAGGATACTGAAAATAAACAACATCTCTTTCCCTTCCATTTCCCAAACACTGCTTCTAATTTACGGAAGGCTCTGCCCACCTCTGGAGCGAGGAGACCCGGAGATGCCACCTGCACCATCTGGTGGCTGCCTCACTTCTGCACTCCGGGCTCTTTGCCGTCACGTTAAAAAGCATTTCAGTAGGAAAAGCAACATTTCCACTTTCTTCCACTGATTTAAGCCTTTCTGTTAATGGCACATGTTTTCCTTTCCGCTGCGTGCAGTATAAATCCAGTTTTAGCTTTGTGCAATGTTCATTGGGCTCTGTGGGCTATTGTGGAGTTATTCTGCTGTTGCTGAGAGAACTTGGATCCCTTCCTATTATTTGTCTTTATTCTAGGGAATAAACACGACGGCATTTTCTGCAGATGTGCCTCCTCTACCGAAAAAAATCCCCCACAGCACCAGAAATCAGTGCAAGCACAAAAGACGGAGGTGGAAACATATTCTGAAAATGCCACACTGGCTTTTCTGAAATGACGGTGTTGACATTTTGCGTTTACATTATCCAAAGCGTTGTGTGTGCTTCGGGGAGCCAAGGCGTGGGGTGGGGGGTTTGCTGGGGGTGCCCGATGGGGCTCCCCGGCCGCCCCTGCTCCTCAGCTACCAGGCAGTTGCTGTTCTTGATCCTCTTCGCCCAGGAAATTCCTCCCAGTTGCCACTCTCACTCCCCTCTTCTGTTTTATTTAGAAAAATTAAATTGCTATTCCAGTGTCCTATGATGAATGTGATCCGGTCGCCATATTTAACCTACCCTTGGATAACATTTAAATATCTAACGGCAAACCAAGCTGTGATAAACCTCTCACAATGAGTCGAGAGCAAGCTCATTTACAAAAGTACTTCAGTAGGAATTAAAATAAAATTTCCATTTTCCACAGTTACATTCTGATTCTAGTTGTCATTAACTTACTCAAAAACCCATTTGGTATTTCAAACTTTAGTAAATCATTGCATCTTCCAATTAACTTTCATACTCCAGACACCATAATGTGACTAATTTCATTCAACTCTGTTGTTTAATAAACATCTAAACAATCCTTTATTTCTGAGTCAGAAAGAAATGTGCAGTTATATTATATTGTGCAGGCGGTAATGGGCAAAAGGAAAATTACTGAAGAGAAATTCATCTTGGTTCTTTGGTTTATCAGCTTCAGAGAAGCAATAGTCTGTGAGCGATGGGCACAGCCAGGGAATTGGCCAGCCCTCCCCATCACGCACGCGGCGATATGTGCAAGGAGAAAGTATTGCACTCTCCTACCGAGCCGCGGGATTTTTTGGCTGCGTAAGCAAAGGCACCGCAGGGGTCACTTGGATGCTTAGCAGCCCAGAGGGTGCAGTGGATGTAGCAGTGACGATAAACTATGATTATTTCCATCAAAGAGACAAGTTTAGGGGAGCTGGGACACTGGAACAGCAGTCGGGGATGGGCTGGCGGGTTCCCGCTGTTCTGGGATCAGCGGTGTGCACGCACAGTGGTCCAAGCGAGATTTGAGTAATAAGACCTATTAGAGCGATGTGAGCTAAACAATGTTATTTCGATGACAGAACGAAGATGTTAAATTATTCAGTATTTAAAAATCCAGGGAACATGACTGTAGGGGCACAGGTCTGATCCCAGTGTCCTCGCAGATGATGCTGCAGCACCGCGGCAGGCAGGCGCGGAGGAGGGCAGTGCATCTGAACAGAGGTTTTCTCCACTGATGCTTTCTCATTCAAACCGGCAGGTTTTTTAAAACCGGCAGTTTTTACAAGGTGCTCAGCACACGTGTGACTTTTCCTGCTGGTGTAATTGCAGAGGGCTCCGTGCCTATGGGGGATGTGGTCCCACACGGCCGCTGCGCCTCTGCGGGACAGTGCTAAGTGCTTGTAGGTGACCTGTAAAAAAATTATTAGTATTGAAGAAATGTCGTTTTTCCTGATTTTTCCTTTTGAATATTCTCTCCAGAAGAGTTCGAGCAGACGTCTAATTGTGGAGGAGGAAGACTGCTGTGTAACTTCTCAAACTGATCATACTTGAATCTGAAATTTCAGCATCTGCGCCCTTCCCGGCGGGCAGAGCCTTTGAGATGAAATGTGCTAAATCCATCCCAATAACTGGTGTCTTTGGGGAACACGATCTCCTCAAAGGGTTCCTGGAGCAGAGAAGAAAGAAGATTCGATCCCTTGAACGCTTTGCTAATTACTGACCTAGAGCTGGACCCCGATCTTTGAGATGGAGGATGTCCGTGGTTGGCATCACCACGGTCAGGAGCACCAGTCTGAACACGCTGTGAAAAACCTTCTGGTCCTTTTTATGCCTAAGAGTAAAATGTGAGTATGTTCATAAACCAAGGAACGACAGTACTGCCCGAGCCACTGGAAGACATCTCGAGCGGCAGTGCTGTAGCAGAACACAAGCAGGCCATCTTGGGAAAAAATCAGGAGTTTATTTAGTGGTAAACGTGCTGATGTTTTTTTCGCAAATGTAAGTGTTTGCGGAGCCATAAAAGCTGTGTTTAATCTCTGCTCCATTTGCAATCTGATATGCATTACGGCTCTTCCGCGAGGAGCCAGCGCAGTTGATGGCCTTGGGTGGCTCTGCCTCTGCTCTCGGGGGGGGCGGCCAAGGTCTCCCCCCCTCCGGGGCCGCTCTGCCAGGGCTCTGGAGACTCCCTGAAACGTACGCACAGGCCTAAATGCTGTTACTTGTTTGTGTGTGCCAAACGGGCACGGCGTCATTTGTGACCGAACGAAAACTTCCCGGAATTAGTAACGACGTTTTTATTTTTAAGAGACTTAAACTCAGGCAACATTTTAGAAAATGAATCATGTTTTCAGGTGATTTCTTTCTGCATGGATGCTCAGAACTGCCTGAAAATTGTCTGTTAAAGCTGGTTCAACTCCTGTCTCTGATGGAGGTGCTCACACTCGCTAAACTGTTTGGCAAACGCTGGCTGTAGTGTCTCATCCTCCTGATTATATCCCATGTTTGCATTTCCTTGGATATACAAAGAAAAAGCAAATCAGCAGCCAAAGGCACGGAGCAGGACTACCCAAACCGGGACAGAGGAATGACCGCAGGTCTGGAGGCGACACGTGCCCCAGCCCTTTGCAGCTGCTGGGGCATCCCGGTGCCGCGCGGGTGCCACGGGAGCTGCCGGAGGAGCAGGGTGGCTCCGGCCGGTCCCCGACGCGTTCCCCGCCAGGTCTCTCCTGGGGATGCGCTGACGGGAACACGCAGTCCAGCTCAGCACGGCTCAGGTGCCAGGTGCTGCGGGGGTTTGGGGTTTTTTGTCCTTTTCAGTTATTTCGTCAGACGGATGTAAGCCAAGGGTTGATATTTTAACACTTGGCCTAATATTAACTAGGGAAGTACAGCAGATGTACTTCACCGTAGTAAAGATACAAGCAATCTCTAACGGCCTGTTATTAATGTGGGTAGATTGACTGAAAACATTTTGCTTTGATGGCTCTTAGGAAATTCACAGTTCATTTCCAGTCATTAAAATAACGAGGTGTCATGCTCTGACTGCTCTGCTAGGGGCACAGCTACGGGGCCAGCCGACCTCAGCGCGAGCGAGGCTGTGAGCTCGCAGCGTGTCCCGGCACACGCGTGTGCTCCCACCCTGCGATGGCGGCGATGCCGCTGCAGCGAGAGCGCAGCACCATCGCGGCAGCCCCGGCGGTGCCGAACCTCGCCGGGGGGTGGTGACACCCGGGGCAATGCAGGGCTTCGGTAGGACTTTGGTGCTTACAGGGCTTGGAGGAGCTGGGCCCTGGCCCTGCAAAAAAGCACGTGAATAACCCGCTCATGCTGGCCTGTTTGCTTTAATGAGACTGCGCCTATGATAAAGATAGTTCCACGAATAAGTGATTAGAGGATTGAGCCAAAAACAATCACTAAGGATTAGGTGTAACTCGTGGGATCAAGAGAAGTCCTTAGTGTTATTGGAGGCAAGGGGAAAAAAGTCTTGTCCTCTTGGCTGGGTGGCGTTATGGATCACCTGCGCTATGTAAAGAGGTCTCGGGAAATGTGAGTTAACCCCGGGAGACCCCGTCACACTCTTCAAGCGCTGTGAGGACGTGAGTCAGAAGGAGCTCTATAATTGCACTTCTCTTTCTATAGTATTTTTCCAACTAGGTCTTAATCTAAAAGTCTTTTACCTTTTTTGAAAAAGCAAAGAAACGTTCTCGTAATTCTGGTGTTAGGCAGCAATATCTGAAAGTATTTCTGTAAATACACTTGAAACGTAGAGAAGTCAGCTCAGGGGAATTGCTGAGGGCGTGCAAAGCTTTTCTCTGCG
Organism: Aramus guarauna; assembly: GCA_013400195.1. Classification (NCBI taxonomy): domain Eukaryota; kingdom Metazoa; phylum Chordata; class Aves; order Gruiformes; family Aramidae; genus Aramus; species Aramus guarauna. Next base: position 1,180,165 of record VXBL01002157.1, on the reverse strand, counting down.
TCGGCAGTTTGGACCCAGGCGAGGTGTGCAGTGGCAGCAGGGCCGGAGAGTTGTGTAGGGGTTAGGAATGCGATGTCAGAGACAGGTCTAGGAATGCGATGTCAGAGACAGGTCCAGGAATGGGATGTCAGAGACAGGTCGGTACAGCCGCAGCACAACGGTGCTTCAGGCGCAGTGCGGGGCTGTAACCCCGCGGTGTTCCAGGGCTGTGCCGTGCTTCGGCCGGCCATTGCCCTCCCATGAACCGGGCACAGCAGGTCAACTTGCACCAGGCGCTGCTGCTGAAAGCATGGCCAAAAACGAAGGCCGCACCAAACCGACGCGGTGCCACTACGCGCTTTTCCCTCCGCCGCAGGGCTGAGGTGCCGGGGAAGCGCAGCCCGGCTGTTCACTTGGCTCTGCCGCCTGTGTGGCTGCTTAGCGCGTTCAACCGGTCCTGCTGAGCCAAAACCAAACCCAAATGTGAACTAAGGTGAAAAATCTCCCTGGCTGGTACGTGGCAATGCAGGATGTAGCAGGATGGTGTCCGTGCCTTCGGCTGGACCCTGTAAACATTGCTGTCATCCTAAAGATAGCGACAGCAAAGGTGTAAACGGACCTTTCAGGTAACCTTCACTTCTGTAAACTGGGAATGGGAAACAAGTAAACCAAAAACCAAACCAACCAACCAAAAAAAAAATGATGATGATAATACTAATCCCCTCACTTCAATAGGATCCAAAGAGTTCAGATGTTTGGGTAAGTTTTCTTTCATTATTCCCCTATTTAACTTTGATAAATATCACTCGGAGTTTTAGAAAACTAGACTGTGTGTTAGCGATGGGAAAATAAGCAGCAATGAAAATGGCTGTCGAGGTACTTGTACAAGGATGAGGGAATTTTCAGAACAGCCACAGCTGAGTAATTATGAACAGGACCAATGTTTCCACCGAATAAATTTATATTCAATTATTCCCTAAGTACAAAGATTATTTAAAAGACAAAAGTTATAGAATAATATACACTAGAAGATGTATCTATATCCAAAGTCCCTGAAACCATACTTAAACCTTCGGAGTTATTGCTCACCTTTAACACACTTCTCATCAACTGCAGTCTAAGCCTTAGAGCTGACACTCCAGATAGGTACATGATATAGTTCAGCCCTAAAACCCTTAACAGAAAATACATCAGGACTTACTGTAAAATTTCATGGAGGATTAGAGAAAATATTAAGTCAATAGTTCTTTAGTTATTAGGGGCTTTTAAGGTAATCAATACTTTCCAGCCATATTAGTGCCTACGATGATAAAAGATGACATCAATATCCAACTCTTCTTTTTTGGGTATATTTATATATTTCTTTTCTTCAGTCAGCCCTGCTAGAATCAATAGCAATACAAAGAATACAGTTAATTTTAAAATGTCATCAATATTGATTTGCTTATTACTGCCAGTTTCAAGTGGAACTTGATTTCAGGAAAAGATTTACTTTTCCATACAAAAGAATTTCCAATCACCCTAAAACTTTGGAGTACCACCTCACTTTGCCTATGGAGATATTCATGGTTAGCAACGTGCTAATGCAGGAAAACATGGTTTAGGATTAATAAATCTTAAAAAATAGGATTAATGGGATCAACTCTAAGAATTCTTTAGAGTTACATGACAATTTATGCCCTCAAAGCATTGCATAGATGTTAATTAAATTTAGTTTCTATCATTCAGTCCTGAACTTATATGCATGCAGTTATTAACAATGTAATTATTTTGTCAATGCAATAGATGCTTTGCCTTTGATTCTGTTCCCAAATATTGGGACAGTCATCCTATGTACAGTCTTTAGGCTCAATCTTTTTTATTCAGGCAGCTCTGGAATACGGCTGGTCAAATGATGAAATTTCTGATTCTTTGCAACAGCAGTGTTCTTGCATGTACTTTCTTCTCTTTCCCACTAATCACCTGCTGGCTTTCTTCTGTATTTCTCAGGTAGGAATCTGCTTAAAAATTCTGGTGACATGTCAGTGTTCATCCCTGCACATCCAAGACCTTGTTTGCGAGCTGCTCATTTCCCTGGTTGTGCAGTTCCCCAAACCGCTTATTTATGTGACTGATTGCAGCTTACGGTTTCAATGAGTCCAGAACAACAACAGAAATATTACAAACGTGTCCGTATCTCTTCACCTGCGGTTGCCTTCGCTCCAGAAACTAGTCCAAGTAAGTACTCAAGACAGAAACTGCCCATAAAGAACCCCCCTATGTGCGTTTCAGTACAGCTTAGGAAGGACTTCTCCAGGCTACTGGTAAAGGTGACACACGGGACAAAGCTGCAGGCGGAAGGGAAGGCTTGCCCGGCGGCTTCAGAGAGCACGACTTTGTCAAAGCACTGTAATAATTTAAATTCATGTTGCCATTGAATGGCATCCTTTAGTTCTTTTGCAATTAACAAAATCGTAAGCATTGTCATCTAATTTAGTCAAGAGTGGCTGTGAGATCTGCAGTGTTTGCTGTATGCACGTTACAGACAATATGTGTCAGGGATAACTACCAGCAGGTCTGTTTAACGTAGCAGTTTTCTTCTCTGAACGTGACTTTTGCAAGCTCTTGTTTCTGGTGAGTGCGGGGTTTATCTGCACGCAGGGATTGCTCAGTTCTGAGCCAGTGGCAGTGAGTGAAGAGTGAATATATGTAACTGATTATGGAATGCAGAACTGCATTGTTTGGGCTAGATTTATAACACTGGGCTACAATTTTAATCGTGTTTCCGACTCCCTTGTACGTTCTGATGGACTTTGGGACCCTGACTCTTGCAGCAGTTGCCAGCTGGAATTTCCCTTGGAAATTAGTTCCCAGATGCCTTAAGATCAGCAAAGCTGTTTCACATACAATTTGTCCCTTTCTGACCAATTCTCTTGCTAACTGCAGCTGGGTTTGAAAATGAAAGGAGCTCCTCTGTAAAAATATCCCCGAATCCACTGCTTTGGGAAGCTGTATTGGGAAATGCTGCAAAACTGCTCCCAAAACTAGAACGGTTGGGAACAGCAAGAGAGTGGACGCACTATGAAACCACCGCACCGTTTATGCTAAACCCCGTTACTCCAGCGGGTCCTAGCACAAGGCTCGAAGCACTTGATATGGAGTAGGTCAGCTGAGTGCCCTCGGAGCCTTTCTGCCATGGAAACATATGAATTACCATCAACTTGCTCAACCTGTGTTCCTGGCTGCCAGTGGTAAAATCCTGTTGTGTCTCCAGACCACTTATGCAGAAAGTACCTTTTCCTAATGAACGGTGAGCATCTCTGAAATGTAATGGGGAAGGCGTCTCCATTGCAATATTGATCCTCATTCCTCTCGCTGTCGTGGCCGGTCTGGGCTGAATACAATTAGATGCGATCCATGCACTCAGGGGAAACGGGGTTTCTTTTCTCTAACTAAGCTGCCTTCAACTGCTAATAAATTGGGCATTAAAAGGGAATTATTCCATTTTGCATTTTATAAAATAGCTAGTCGTCTTCCATTTGAGTGTCAGACCCTAATGATCAAGTCAGCAAAAACATTTCTAGTCAGGCTTCTTTTTATTTGAAACCCTACTGATCTGGGGAAGAACAAAACATAAAGAAACCACAGAAAAACACAGCATTTAGCTGACCTCCCATGATACATCATTTGTATAGCTTTCGCTCCATCTTTCCAAAAGGCCATTTAGCTTAATAGTCTCTTCCATTTTTCATTTCCTTATGTTACAGGTGCTGTGGGGATGATTTTCAAAAGAACAACGGAATGACATTTTGCCTGACTGGAAATGAATTCGCAGCAGTGGTTTAGCAGTCCCATGCCTTTTGTGCCTTAGATTTGCCTTCCATAATATGGAATGGGTGGTAAGATACTTTAACAAAACAATAGAAAATTAAAAATGAGAGAATACATACAATTTTCTATCCTACAATGATTTTCTAAAGCCCTTAGTAAATTGATTATATACCTGTATTTGTAATAAAACATTGACTAATTGAATTTTCAGAAATTTAGGCAAAGACAAAATGAATTGGCCTCCATTCTAGTTTAACTAAATGCCAAAAAAATTACATGTACAAACCATTACATGTACAAAACATTATTTAAAAAAAACCTCTGAAGAAAACATGCCTAGCTGTATGATACATATTTAGACAATATATATTTCAGCCCTGTAAGAACCTACAATATTCAATTTACATNGGGAAGAGTATTTACCTGAAAATATTGAGTGGACTTTGTGAATCTGTATCTCAGTATTGGTTGTTACTGTTCTTATTTGCCATTGATAAGGATAGGTCATGCAATGAAGATCAGTTCTTGTGGAAGAGTTTGTTGGCTTCTTCAGGGTCTTAAAACTTGTGAAGCGTGAAATCAATGACAATTTTCGAGGAGGTATTAGCGTTTTAAAATGTAGAGCTTATGGTGATTTGGAACATTGTAGAAAATCAGCTGGTTTGTGAATGGCCGACAAAACATGATATATTGCTGAAAATCTCCTTAAATACTCAGCCATTGAAGGAAATTAATCCTAAGTGGGACTTCAGTAGTAGAACTTCTACTTTGATGAATTTTTCATGCTTGATAGATAGTGATATTCAACTAATAAAGTTAATAACCTTACTATTTACAGGTAATTATCCATATAAATGAGCTGTGATGGTTTGAAAACATCTGTTTCCTTTTGGAATCAGTGTACATCTGCCCTTAAACAAGGTGAAAATTTGGTGTGATAACTGAGGACTGAATTGCTATTTTTTCTGCAGTGCTACATTCTCTGCAATTAGATAACAGCTTAAAATATGATAACTGCATTTTTATGTATCACTGTGTATATTATTAGAATGTCTGTTTTCTTAATCTCTCTGCTTTGTCTGATATTTTAGGCATTAAAAAAATAATAGGGTTGATTATGTAAGATTTTTAAAAGAATTGTTTTATTCTTTTGCTTATGAAATCCTTTGATGGAGATATCCTTTGAATGAGTTTTGCCATAGCTGCTTCCTCCTTGGAGTCTTGGACCCACGTTGCGCACATCCACCCACACGTTCATCCAGACCTCTGGAACTTCCACTAACACACACACAGCCTGCACTGACTGCGCAAACACAATAAACCTCTCGACTGACAGCGAGTTTGGTGCCAGCTGAATATTCAGCTGGTGCTCTGAAACTGCTGGTAATCAAATACCTGAAACATCTCGTGCAGAGTGAGAATTTCCATTTTTCAGAAGGTGTATTTCCCTCCCATTCCCAGCGGAGGCTTTCACCATCGCTTTGTCTGAAGCCCTTCAAAGCTGCTAGTCAGTTCAGCGTTTCACTAGATTCTCTCAGGTGGAGGAATGCTCTTAATGTGACGGTTACGCTAGTAAAGAGAAAACACTACTCTATAAGCTGTTTTGTACATGACAGAGCTATCTGACCAAGGTTCTCTTATCCATACGGTTGGCAGCAGGATCCTTTTTTTCCTTCCAACAGAGACGGTGCTGGCAGCTGGCTGGATTTTAAACGTGGGGCAGACGGGGAATCCAAACACCTCTCTGCGGCCGTAACTACGCTCCCAAAGGGACCGTACCAGGAGGATGTAGTCACCGGTTCTCATGCTGGGAAATGCTGTGAGAGCAAGGCTGGGATGGTCATCGACCTGCACGGTTGAAACTGCGTGACGTGAAGGTGGCAGCTCTAATATTAACCTATCGACAGCTATGAGCTTGGTATGGCTGGGGTGTCCGATACGAGTTGTAAAGCCAGATTCTCTGTGATTTTCCAGCTCTTTCATGTCTCCCATGTTCTTCAAAGTGGCTGAAAAGCAGCTAAAGGGTTTCCTGAGATTTCTGTCAGCGTGTGAAGGTTCTGAAGCATCACACCAGGAGATGGTAAAGAATACATCGAGGCAGATTGAAAGTACAGCTAGTCTTGCTGCGCCTAATATACCATTACCTATGGGACCTAGGCTGCTCTAACCTACGTGAGGGTCAAGGACGATGGAAGTCCTGCAAAAGCAAGAGCAAAATGAGAACTGCAAAAGCATAAAGGCATGTCTCCCAGGCAGAAATCCAGCACACTTTGGCATATATGTCCATTATATGTGGTTTATGCCCATTACATTGTAGTGTGTATTTTTTCCACCATCTTTGCGGTGCAACCACCTTTGGATTGGAGTGATGCAATACTCAGTACCACTACTAAAAAAAGTAAAGGTAGGGAATGATTTTAACAATATGATTTTCAGCCCAAGAAATGGAGAAAACCTATGTAAGCAGACTACAAAGGAAGTGTACTCAGTCTCTACTAAATTTCAGTACTTTGAGATGAAAAAAAATCCTCAGAAAGGTCTTGGTTTCAAAGCCTTTGCTGTGTGTCCTTCACTCTTTGTCAATGTTAGCTCTGACTCAGTGATATGTTTGCACTGCCATCGTCTGCTGAGGTTACGTGCCTTCTTCCCCAAGACAAACTGCAGCCATGTGAAGCCAGCAAAAGCCTCAAACAGAATCAAGAGTGTTTTCCCCAAGATTAAGGACGATATTGTTGTAAATGTCGCCACATTAACTTCTCTGAACCTTCCTGAGTGCTGAGTGATTTTTCTGCATGGATAATGGAAGTAGCATGCTCTATATACACAGTGCAAGAAAGATAGTACTTTTCACTTATACTTAGTATGCTGTATTTTAAACTGAAATCAAATTTATTAACTAGTTAGCTCTATCTAAATATATATAAAACCATTTACATTATTTTACATAGTATATGGGACAAATTTAATTGTCTCTATTGGTTAACTCATACATGTATAAAACCGATACTGCTCACACTGTGAGTAGGGATAGCTGAAGTGAGCTCTACATAAACAGATCTTCTTCAGCAATACTATCTAGAACTATGTAGACCTTGATCTTTTTGCTAAGGTGGATGCTGACAGATCCAATAAGAACAATGGAGAAAGAAAAAGAAATGTTATAGCTAGTAAGACTCAGTGGAGTTACTCGTGTGTACACTGGCTAAAGCTCTTGCCACCTAATTAACAGAAACACAACCAAACATTTTCTTATGGAAAAAAATAAAGGCAAGATCAGACCCCTAGCTCTGATAAATCTTCTTTGTGGCTTACACCAGCTGTGGATACATCAGGTCTGTGCTAACCTCCATCTGAAAGCTATGGACCTATCTCAGGGTGGCCCGGGAGCAGAGCAAACGCTGGTGGTGTCCAGAGCAGGTTAAGGAAGCCCTGACAGAATCCGTTCGATCTCTCAGATCAGCGTGGTGCAACTGGTGCTCTACGCAACGTCACGGCTGGTTTTCCCACTGACACTTCTGTCAGTCTCTTTAAAGTGCAGTTCCCCACCGCCACAGAAGCATTTGGAGCAGCTCTGGATCTGGCTTTAGGGCCCATCTTTAATTTACATCAGCAACTGTAAAGCTGCCCACCGACGACGCAGATTTACAGCTCTATTTGTAAGAGCAGCAGTCACACAGGAACAGGTCTTGGCCCCTTTTCTCAGAAGGGTACACTCATCTCTAAGCTGTCTGGGAGCTCTGGATTTATGTAGAGGCAATGCTCCTAAAGGACATGGGGTCTCTTTGCCTTCGTATACCCTTCAGCTAGCATTACCTAAAATGGAATTTTTCCTCACTTGCTATTCTTTTTATTGAACCAAATTTCTGTTTATAGTCACATTTGCTTTCTATGCCATGCTGTCTGTCACTTATGTTGAATATGGGTTTTGCACACATGCCAAATAGTTTGTTACTTGGCGAGAGTTCACTGGCAAGAGAATTTGCTTCTACGCATAGTAATAGGCATGTTTGGCTAATAGGCTCTTTGTCTGAAAGCTTTTGCATATTCAGAGCTGCTCATTTGTCACGCTAGCCTGACCTAGGCAGCAAATATTAAAAAAGAGTCATAAGTATGCCCTGTGCTTCCTAGAATGCCAACCGAAGCAAGCGATAGCTGCTTCGTGATAAACTAGTCATCTGCTGCTCTTCAACTTCACAAGCGTTGTCCAACCACACTTATTTCTAGAATAGTTCTCCTGTCCATCACTGCTTTTTTTTGCTTTTGGAATTGCCTTGCTCCATTGTCCATGTTCTCTTAGAGTACATTTAATATTGAAATGGACAACTCTGAGGATACAGAAATTTTGGGATGGCAAATTAGATAACCTGGTACACGCGAAGCTGACACCTTAGGATTTGTTCTGGTTTTACACTTAAAAGGAGGATTTTTTCCCTATTTGCTGGGTGCGTGTACCAGTGCCTTTGACTGGAAGTCCTGCACCGAACTTCTGCGCCCAGCTGAATGCCATGCTCCAGACATCAGCGGGCAGGTAATACCTGCATTACCTGGCACATCCTCCTCCTCTGTGCAACAGAGTTGTGACAAAGGGAGTCGTAAGTTCAACGGGTAACTTGTCTTGATTGGCTTGAAAAGCCAGGAATTTCCTCGGGCATGTGGAGATGGTGAGTGCCTTTAGTCCTGGGACTGCTTGGTTGTTGGTATGAAGATGGCTTCATATATTTTTTGTAAGTGGCTTTTTTCATGTTTAAAGTATAGATTTTTCTTTTTGTTTTGTAACTGCTTTCTTACTGTCAGTATCTAATAAATCATCTAAAGGTTGAGAGTCACTTTTTATTTTGAAATACTTTGTTCTGCCTAGAACCAGGAGGTTTGAGTGTCTAACAAGTCCATTTATTGGTAGAGTAGAAATCAATGGCATGCATACAGAGGACTTTCCTATTTTAATGAGACTATACAAACTACTTTTTAAACAGAAGTAGTCAAAACAATATGTTGCAGAAACACACAAAACCCTAATTTAAAGGGATTAGGTCAGAGATAAAACTTTTCCATTGTTTGCTGTGAAGCCCCTAAAAATAGAAATCCCAAAGCTAACAGTGCAGCACAGCTGCCTGATTAATTCTCACAAAGAAACAAAATCTGTAAAAGTGTATGTTACAGCACCATCTAGTGCCTCTTATCCCAGCAACACAGTAAATCAATTTAATTTTCCACTTAATTCAAGTATGTAGGTGGAGAAGAGGGAGTGCATTGGCTGCTTCTACATTCTGACAACTTATTTTGTCTCAACCAGAGCTGAGATAGGAGGGAGCTGAGGGATGTAAATGAGCTTTGGCATTTTACACGGCAGAGATTTTGTGGGTATAGCTGCTGTCAGTTCCTCTTCTTTTATCCTCTGACCAGTCACATAGTTTTTCCTTCTGAGGACATTAAGGAAGTGGACAGAGAAGTGCATGTGCTGAGAAAATGGGAGAAAAATTACAGCAATTAAATAGCAAACTGACCGGATGGTGTATTTTGTGGGGGAAGAGATGTATTTTTGGTAGCGCATATATTCTGTTCCGTGTGAATGAATGACGGACAAGTGGGAGGTTGGCGTTTGTTTGCAAACCCCTTTTGTGGAGAACTGCACCCACAATTAATGTACTTGTCTCAGGTAACCAGCACTCAAGCCTTGGTTTTCTTAATCCCGAGTATGACCCTCAGCAACGCCAAATGAAACGCAAACCATTGCTACGTTTCAACATCCTTTACATTGCTGTCTCTTTCTGTTTTCTCTTCCAGAAAGGCGATTAACGTCCTCTGACTCCAAACTACTAAGAGATTAACCAACAGCAACTTTGCAATTAGCCACTATTCCCAACCATCAACTGCAAGATACAAGAGCCAATACGAATTTGGGCATTAAACCCTACAAGGTCTGGTAGGATGGTATTTAAATTTGGTTTCTAAATCAACATTCTTAGAAACAGCGCTCCTAAAATAAAATGAAAATTCATCACAGCTGGCTGTGTGTATCTTTGATAAACAGCTGCTAAAAGGAAAAAAGCCCTTCATCATGTTGAAGTGCTCCGACTTCATCTAAATTACAGTCATTTGGGCTGCTCACAGACAGATTGGCACTGACCAGATTAACTAACATACTTTGGGATATACATATACTTGCCCTCATCAAATTTAATAAAATAACTTGGAATTTACACAGTTGCTCTTCAGTCTCCAACCTGCTGCTTTCTGACTTGAACCTGACCTGGGGTTAATACCGCTGGAAGAACGTGAACTGGCTTCCAGTGGGTCCAGTGTGAGCTTGGGAACATGGCACATGAGGGATTAAAGCATGAGATTAATGACTCTTCAAACTAATGATTGCCTTTTCTGATAATAAACGTAAATATTTATAAGTTAAATGTATTTTCTAGCAGGTTTAGGTTAAAAACCTAAAAATTAGCCATACCTTAGCACATTTAATAAATATCCTGACAGTAATATGTAACCGAACAGAAGCCACGTATCTCAAGAAAAATCTTCAGTGTCTTCACTATGCCCCCATAGGAAAGTCTGGTGGATAGTAATGTCTGTAATTTATAGTCAGAGACTGAATTAGAGTTAATGCCTCATTTGGGGGTTTGGATTTAGATTTAAGGCACCAGCTAGAATTATAAATGCTGCACACAAATACAGCTCTTAGCAGTGTTCAGGTCATAAAGAGATGCAGTATCATCCAAAATAAGAACTAGGGAACTCTTGGGTTTTGGTCCCAGAGTTTCTTATACTCATCATTTTAGGATGATTATTATTGTATTTAGTGTTTCCTAAAAAAACCCCTCAGCTCCTTCAGTCACGTGAGTTATTTGAGAACCTCAGTAGCCATTGAAAAGTTAAGTTCTATCCCTCAAGACTGGAGAAACAAGCTTAAAAGTATGACTCAATTGCACCATCAGCAATTAAGTAAAAAAACCAACAGAAATCAAAATAGATTAACATATCAAAAGAAGCCCAACATTTTTAGCATAACCGTTTTTAATCAAATCCCAGGGTTTTGAGAAGTGGCTCATATTTTTTTAATACTTCAGTTTGCCAGCCTGCAATCCAGCCTGACAACAAAAACATTTGATTTTTTTGTTATGGTATATCTAACAGATATAATACCATGGAATTATGTATATTATACTGAGATGATGCAGAAAAAGTTACGGAATCATAACTTAAATCATTTAAGTGATTATTGTATTCTTATACATGCTTAATGTATCATCACAGGCATGTTTGTGACACATTCCTCATTTGGCAAATGTGATATTGATTGCTGCTCTGAAGACATATTCGGTTCAGCAGATAGTATTTTGAAATTTCCTACCCACGATGGTGAAGAAATTAGCCTGCTATTTATCTTTAAAACATATTTCTCGAAAACACATTAATTCTGAAAAAAAAAAGTATTTTCCTTGCTGGATAATCATTGGTTTAGTCTGTCACTGTTCCAGGGAGAATATTATTGCTGAACTGAAATTGGACATATTAAAGGGAACAGCAGAAAGTACGGAATTTTGCCCTGTGAAAAAGGCCTTATTTGGGGGACAACAAACAGGGCTGAGATGCCGAGGAACTGTGAAACGCTTGGGAGCACTGTACGGGATTTAGCGATTTGTAAGTCTCCAATGAATGCCAGCAGCAATAAAACGTAAGCGTTTTAGTAGAAAGGGAGAAATCCCAGAGTCATGATATGACACATTTGTTTGGTTGGGATTTTTTTTTTAAAGTGAAGGTAATATATAAATGACGAGACGGAGCATTTGTGTAAGCGTTGGGCAGTGCACAGGCAGCCCCACCAAACAGATATTTTGGGGTGTTATCAGCTGGGTTTGGATCCTGTGAACCGTTTCTGGTGATCATACCAACCTCACGCCAGGACAACACTTTGCCATTTTAGCTGACAAGTCTCAACCATTTTCTTTTAGCAGCACTACAAAACACAATCTTTTTTCTTTTTGTAAGTAAAAAATTATTTTTACTAAAATCTCAGCTCTCAAAGAGAGGAAACCACTGCTTGTGCACCAGTGTGTCCCAGTAAGTGCCACATACAGCACACCTGAGTTTTGGCACTCCAGAAGACCTTAAGCCATGGATGCACCCCGGATACTCTGCCGACCACCCAGATGTTTTCCAGAGGCACAAGCCCGGCTGGATCTCCGCTGCAGGAAGCTCAGCGAGGCCCAGCAGCGCCGGTCCTGCATGGGCACCTTGGCCTGTCCCACCAGTAACGCAGGGCCCTTCAACCTTCCCGTAGCTCCCCCGGCTCCGCTCCACCTCACGTTCTGCACCAGCCAGGTCCGGTCTCCCTCGGGAACCTCTGCTGGGATTGCACATGTCTAATCGTTGTGTTTACAGTTTCTGCTTCTAGCTATTTACCCAAAAGGTGATCCACCACGGGTTTATTCACATCCAGCCCCTCTCCCAGAACTCAAAGACGGGGCTCAGGCATGAAGCGCTTTAGCGGGTCCACCCCGGGGTGACGGACCACGGCTGAGTCCTCCCAGGACCGGCGGCACCCGGGCACCCGAGGGACACGCTTGGGCTGGTCCCGGCCGTCCCCTGCCCCCCCCTGAGCCCCGGGGATCTCCAGGCGGAGCCGGAGGGCCTGTCCCTCCCCGGGGGACACGGCGTCGCCGCCGGCAACGGCCGCCCTCGCCTCAGCGCGGCGCTCAGGCACAGCCCCGTGCATCCCCGCCCGCCGGCGCTCCGCGAAGCCTCTCTCAGGACCTGCAGTATAAAATAAACCCGCTGGGAGCCGGGGCGGGACCGCACGAAGCCCCGGGGACCAGCGGACAGGTCGCGACCCGCCAGCACCCCCCCACCCCCCCCCGCGCTCCCCGAGAGGCGCCGCTAGAGGCCGCGACTCCTGGGCTCGCTCCTCCGGCGGCGGCTCCGNAAGAAGCGGCAGAAAGAGCTGTGGGGTTGCGGGGAGGTTGCGTGGGAGCCCCGGCGATGTGGGGAGCGGGGACTGCCTTCCGCGGGCCCAGGAGCAGGCTGCGAGGGAGGAAGGGCAGCTCGGGGGAGCCCGGGCGGCGGTACCGGAGCGGCGTTTGGGTAGGCGGCGGGCGGTGCAGTGCGGTGCGGTGCGGTGCAGGCGTCGGCCGATGGAGCTGCCGCCTTCCCACGGCAACCAGCTCGGTGTCGGCACGTCGGTCGCTTACAGCCCGGGTGGACCGAGTCCATCGTAAAGGAGAGATACGCAGTCACTGCCCGTTTGGCCACGGGGCACTCGATCAGGTGGATCGTGCTGTGGATTTTCCACCGAAGCGGGCAAATGCAGACACCCGTCTCTGTAAATTTGGGCCTCTGTAAAACCAAAGTCTGAGGAAAACGTATGTTGTTTTAGAAAGTTTAATAAGCAGGGAAGCAGGAGGTGCTGCGCACCGGCCTCGAGGGCTGTGTTGGATTGCACGCTCCGTCCAGCCTCCTGCAGCGTTTGTGCTGGAGGTTGTACAACAGCCTGGCTCGTCCATCACACCAGCACANCCCCACCCCCCCCCGCGCTCCCCGAGAGGCGCCGCTAGAGGCCGCGACTCCTGGGCTCGCTCCTCCGGCGGCGGCTCCGGCTCCTCCTCCCGCTTCCTCCCCCCGCGCCGCCGGCTTCCCAGGCTCCTCTCCGGGTAAACAGCGATGGCCGCCGAGGAAGGAGGTGGCGAGCCCCACAACAACATGGGGAACCACCTACAGCTGGTGCCCGGTAATGGCCGCGGCCGGCTGGGGGCGCGGGGGAAGCCGGCGGGGCCTCGGGCCGGACGCGGGAGGAGGCGCCGGGCCGGGCGTGAGGCGCTGGGCCGAGGCTCCGCCTTCCCACGGCAACCAGCTCGGTGTCGGCACGTCGGTCGCTTACAGCCCGGGTGGACCGAGTCCATCGTAAAGGAGAGATACGCAGTCACTGCCCGTTTGGCCACGGGGCACTCGATCAGGTGGATCGTGCTGTGGATTTTCCACCGAAGCGGGCAAATGCAGACACCCGTCTCTGTAAATTTGGGCCTCTGTAAAACCAAAGTCTGAGGAAAACGTATGTTGTTTTAGAAAGTTTAATAAGCAGGGAAGCAGGAGGTGCTGCGCACCGGCCTCGAGGGCTGTGTTGGATTGCACGCTCCGTCCAGCCTCCTGCAGCGTTTGTGCTGGAGGTTGTACAACAGCCTGGCTCGTCCATCACACCAGCACAATTCCTCCTGTGGATGTCTATCGCATAATAACGTGCGTGTCTGATTTAGCATATAGTGCCTCCAAACCGACAGGAGATCATACGGTTTTGGCAGCAGCTCGTGCTAAAGTGGAAAAAGCATTATTTCAGAATAAGCAGGCAAAGAAGTCCTGCCAGTAGCCAATGCAATTTCCTATAGCAGGACATTCTATGCACATTTTATACTGTACGTTTAAAATAATAGGAAAATATTTCATTAATATTTTAGGAAAATGCAGCCTTACTGTTTCCTACCCTGTTCCTGTGTGTTTTGGTTTTTTGTGTTTTTTGTTTTTGTTTTTTTTTTTTAAGGCGGTTCCTATTTTCTCATTTCTGCACAAAGGTGTCGAGGGTGGATTTGGTAGTGTTAGCGGGCCAGGATGAGCATCTGGGAATGCCTGACCTGCCACGAAGGAAGCGTCAGCCTTGTCGTGCCTTTGTCAGTCGCATTTCCCTTGCTGCTGTGTACTGGAGGTCTCGTTTTGTTTTTGTTAAAAAAAAAACAAAAAACAAAAAAACCCAACAAAAATTATGTGTAGTTAAGGATGTAAAAGATGCAGTTTCTTTTCCCTTCTGTCTGCCGTTCCTGTAGAGTGATCGAGGAGGAGAGTGAAGACAGTGATGTTTTTTCGACTTTCACATGGTGCTGCTGCAGTAAAATGAGTCATCGTTCCTCTCTGCCGCCACACAGCAGCTAGTGTGCGTTTTTGGCAAGAACGAGCAAAAGTTTGCAGGGCACAGTTCTTTCTAATCAACTGCTGTTAATTCCTTTTGTGTTCAGAAAAACAAGTGAAAGTCTCTCGCTCAAAGGCTATTAAAACTGCTAACGATTGATTCAACTCGATGAGAGTGCAGGCAAACCAGAACACAAATTTTATGAACTCAGCTCCCCCAACCCCGCTGCACTGCTGCCCCAGAACCAAAAACTTCCTGCTCTTTCCCTCCATCAAGCTAAGCAAAATGCTGGCCATTTTGTACATCTTAAACATATTGCAGTTGTTTATGGTTAGGGTTCCTAACTGAATAAAATGGAAGAGAAATTTCAGATAGAAATTGAGTATTTTTTACAGTAATTAGGAAAATGGTGTGTTATTGCTTTAAGTTCTGTAATTAGGCAAAACACCAAAGAGACTCTGTAACCTTTTGTCATGCTGGATCATTTCTTGTTGAGATAAATACAATATTGGATGGATCCATAACATCAGTGTGTCATGCTGTGTGTCCTACAGAGAAGGTTCTGTAAAGTATGCAATACTCCAAAAAAAAAAAAAGTGAAGTAAAGTAGAAAGATGACCATTGACTACACACTGTGTAAAAAATACATTTAACGAATGTATCTGAAGGCTAAAGAGAGCAAGAAAAGATTCTCCAAAATCAGCTTATAATGTCATCTTCATTGTTCTCCTGTCCTCCCACTCTCAGAAGTAGTAAGATCTCAGTGAAGGAGGGAGGTGGTGCTCCCATTTCTGAAGGAAGACTCCTTCCTTCTGGAGCATCTTTGTTTTGTAAGATTTGCCTACAATACAGTTCAGGTAATCACCATTTAAATCTTAAACTATGGATTATTTCTTAATAAGATACTAATTGCAAAGGCAGGCAACTAGACTATTGTCAAGATATTTTTCTGCTTATATTGTAATGTAATAGCTTTCAAGACCTAAATGATGTTTTTCAGCACCTTTGGGATTATCCATTACCCAGCAGCTATTGGTGTAACAATCCTGCAGATTGGCTTGCAAAGTTTATGTTAACATCTATTTTAGATATAGCATAGAAGTAGGATATAGCAAAGAAGTAGGATCAAGTAATAAAGTTACAGAAATGCGATAATTACATTTGTTTGGGGTGAGTATTTGCAGACCTATATTGTATGGCAATGTACAGAGCAGTCAGTGAAACCAGCACTTGAGAGATACATTTTTTTATTATCTTTGCTATGTTTTTTAATTTATTATAAAATATCTATACAGATTTTATACAGATAAATGCACTATTTATGTTTCCAAAACAAAACATACTGATAATTCAACTGTCCTCTTGCCTGAAAGTAATTTTAGGATTGACACCTGGAACTGAGAAATGTGAAGAAAGTAGTAATTTTCAAATGCTAACTTGTACCTGAAATCCTTTGCAGAGTATACTCTTTGCTTACTTAGTAGCTGCCTCTGCTGGATTTGAGCATTTGCTGGGGTGTGTGTGTTTGGTATATACACAGGAGAGGCGGACAGCAGTGAAATTGTCTAAAATAACAGCAAGAGTCTTTGCGTGAATATAGAGCTCCAGACTACTTTTAACATGCTTGCTTGATGCGTGCAGTTCTATTGTTCAAGTTTGTACTACTACAAATGCTGTGTTCAGCATCCTACAAGAAATTAAGTTATCTGGCATCTGGGTGTACAGGCAGAAGACGTTTAGAATTGAGATAAGGAAATAACTACTGTAGGGAAAATCTGAGCTGACAGACTTTTTTTATTGTTTTCTTCCAAGAAAAGTTGTTGTTTCGCTTTGCAAAAATAAATTACCAGCTTTTGACCCTTTCTATAGAATGGTGATTTTGCTGTAACAGCAAGAAAATTGTTTTTCACAAGTTTACAAATAGAAAAGTTACTTCCCCATGAAAGGCTGTAGCCTGGGAATATTGAATGCATTTCTGTGATTCTCTGATTTTTTGCAGTATCTTAGTCTTTGCTAGTTGATTTCTGCACAATATTCTGTATGTGCTTCTTAGCAGAGAGTGAGGAAGAGGATGACAATGAAATGGAAGTTGAAGATCAAGATAGTAAAGAAGCTGAAAAGCCAAACATCATTAATTTTGATACCAGTTTGCCAACATCACATGTGGTATGTTCTTTATATATCGTCCATTAAATACGTCTTGAAGAGGTTTTGATTGTTTTTGTGTAATTCTATTGTAATATCCTTAAGCCAAAGACCTAATTTTATCTTATCCTTGTGAATCAACAAAACCTCTTACACTACTGTCATTTCCTTACTTTTTTTTATTTCAGTATTTAGGCTCTGATATGGAAGAGTTTCACGGAAGAACGGTGCATGATGATGACAGCTGTCAGGTGATTCCAGTGTTGCCCCACGTGATGGTGATGTTGATTCCTGGACAGACGTTACCCCTTCAGCTTTTTCGCCCTCAAGAGGTTAGCATGGTGCGGAATTTAATTCAGAAAGACAGAACGTTTGCTGTTCTTGCATACAGGTAAAATACACAAGTGGGTTTACTGATGGTATGCGGCATGTATTTTTAGCACAATTTCTTTGGATACTAAATCAAAGCAGATGGTTGCATCAGTTCTGTGGTGAATAACATAAGTTACGGTTTGAAATTTTTTGACCAGAATTGTTTTCCGATACATAGTGAAAAGGTTTTCATGTCATATTGGGTAGCTGCATGTCAGAATCACGTGGCTGTATAAAGAAACAGTAAGTGTTGAGCTGCTTTCCTTGTTTGAGCATCCTTTTGATTTCAGTAACTGTTTGAATGCACTGCTCCATCTTGCTTAAAGAATAAGCCTTGATCTGAAATGTAAAAATCAGATTCCTTTTTTGAGAACTGTATTGTTGTAAAGGTGTATCTGCTTGTTTGGTGCATGAATTAACAAGTACAGACAAATGTTCCACAGTAGGGTTGAGAGACAGGAGGTGATAGAAAAGCAGAAAAAATAAAGGCTAATCTGTGCCAAAAGAAGTTGGGAATGTTCCTCCCTCTTCCCCCAACTTTCTATGGTTTAATTATTTAGGAGGTGGGAACAGTTATTTTTAGAAAGTCAATTGAAAGAATTTCAGTACTTTCAGTATCTGCATTTCAAATGCAGATATACTGCTGGTCTCTGTGTTCCCAGAATTTCACCTCTAGACCCTAAAATAAAACCAGTCAACTGGCAAAACCCCCCAACCACACAAAACATTAGAAATTGCTTTTAAAATGGAAAAATAATGATTGCCGTTAGTTGAAGGTATTCTACCAGATATACTGTTTTGATAAGACTAGTCTTGCACAGTCAGTGCAGGTAGATGAACTTGTGATATCTGAATGAACAATGCTGTTTGGAAGGTTGGTAACCTCTTTAATTCTGTTACTTTTAGTAATGTACGTGAAAGGGAAGCGCACTTTGGAACAACAGCAGAAATATATGCTTACAGAGAAGAGCAGGAATATGGAATTGAAACGGTCAAAGTGAAAGCAATAGGAAGACAGAGGTTCAAGGTGCTTGAGATAAGAACCCAGTCAGATGGGTAAGATATTTATGTATTTAATTTCACATAGTGCAAATCTTGTTTCGCCTGAACACTTACGTTTTACTGCAGGTGCATCTGCCCTTTCAGTCACACAGTTGACTAATTGCTGTAGATACTAATAGAATGCTTAATCAATAGCTTCTCTGGTGATTAAGAACTGACATTTCCTGTTCTAAGACTCACGCGTTAGTTGTTTACTAACTTCACAATTAAATTCTCTAAAGAGTATCTACATGCAGTTTGATTTGATGTGTGTGAGAAAACATGTCAGAACGACTTTGTTTCTGAAAATTAAGTCAGGAAAAATATGTTAATTTGTCTGCTTTATAAGTTCTAAGGCTTTTTTCAAAATCTCTTGGATCCCTGTTTCAAATCAGGTGTGAAATGAGAGGATAACATATCAAGTGTGTGCCTTCTGTTGTCTTGTAGAAATCCTCCCAGATTCCGTTCCTTTGAAAAATTCTAACTTTTCTTTTCTGAAAGGAGACCTTTCCAGAGATGGTCTACATTGGATGTGTTTCACTTCACAACTTCATGTGCAATTGCAGCTCTGAACAGCTGCAGGCAAGGGTCTGACCCTACAGCTAATAACAATATGCTTGTCTGTTTTTGTACTTTGAGTGATCTTTAGCTACTGAGCCTCAGCACCATGCAGAAGGGTTCAGCTGCATGATTCAGATACGGAGAGGAGAGTGTGCCCAGAGGGCTGGCGGTTTTCATGAGAAGCTGCCTGTGAAAGGGGAGGATTGGAGTCTGGTAATAATAATAATGGAGAAACAAGTCACTTCTGTTGTTCACTTTTCCCTTTGTAAAACAAAAGCACACTGAAATCTCTGGATAAATATTTGAATATGAAAATAGGTTCTCTTTTGCTAACTACAAGCAGACCATCATTTTCAATTTCTCAAATACTAAATCTTGTTTGTTTTAACTGTTGTTGCAGTTTAGTACATCCTTACCTTCAGCAAGTCTTACCTCTTCCTTTCTGGCCATTTGCTGATACTTCACTGATAGAAATGTGCTACCTCTATTACTGGATGACAATTCTTTTCGTGTGCTTGTCAAACACACTCAAATCAGCTTTGATAGGAGTATTCTCTTATATATTCTAGTCCTGTTCTTTTCCATATTCCAGTGTGATACTTGTGATAGTTAGAGGCTCCTCTTCTAGCCGGTTTTATCACATTATGTAATTAATACCACTGTCCATTTATAAAAGTGACTAAAAACCTTAACATTTAGTTAAGAGCGTGCTGATTCTTCTGTCATTTTCAAGTTTTTCTTGACATCATGCTCTGCACCGTGCATTGCATCGCGAGCCTCTGCCAACGTCACTGCCCAGAGATACAGGCTCCAGACATTGATTCTGATACAGGTTTTTGTAAACTTTTCTGCAGGCCATATAATATCTTACTCCAAATCTGTAAGTCTAAAGCTAATCACCTATATTCTGCTATTGTTCGGTGTAGTGGCATTGCTTTAGAAAGAGGTCTAGGAACATGCTAGCTCAGCATTTTCTTATACTTTTATGACCTGCAGCTGAAGAAGTTAAGAATACATATGTTACTTGCTATTTCTCACTATCAAACACATGGTTACAAATTTTATACTTTAGAAAAACCATTGCTTGAACACAAGATGGCAGTACATGGACAACTACAGTAATCATAGCATTGTTACTGAGAATTCAGTATCCAGAAGCAGTTAAGATCTATAGCGATCTTGTTGTGCTGCTAAAGCATTTTATTATCATGATTTTGTATCTACTGACTAGCACAGATCACTTTTACACAGCACATTCACAAGTTTCATTCATAAATAAGAATTTTTAGATGTACGAAATGAAGGTGAGATGGATTTTTTTTTTCTTTTTTTTTTTCCTAATTATTACTGGGCTTTTTTCCTCATCATGGCAAGCTTTAGATTTGTTGGAATGACTTAGACTATATAGAGTTCCTCTGCTTTCAAATACTGCACATCTTGTGGGTTTGGGGAGTGATTAGTGAACTTGAACCTTCTAGTATTGTCAGTGCACTTTGGAGACGTGAGCCTGTGTTCTCCAGTTCATCCTGAGGAAATGATCCTCTCTGCAGGTTATGAGACGCTTTCCAGACTGTGCCGATGCGCTAACTCTTCTGTGACTGAGCCTGGTAGCACAGCAGTTTGCTGCCGCTTTGTCTGTTCATCAGAGGGACATAGGAAGGGAACGGGACAGGAGAATAATGTTCCATCTGTACAAATAAAACACTTTCATTAAGATCATGTTTCTAATTTTCATCTATTCAAGGCAACTAACAAAAGAAATAAGCAATACCAGTCTAAAATACTTTTTGATAAAGAGGGAAAAAATATTGAGCTTCTTTGCAAGAAGGAAATTACCATTGTTCTTGGTGTTTCTGATTACTAAGTACTTATGGCAAAACATCATTTTATAATTTATAGTAACTTAAGAGTTCAGTGTTGTCCTTGTATGTAAAATTGGCAATTTGTAATGACATACATTTTAATATTTCAGGATTACATTTTAAACAATATTATGTATCAGAAAAGTCCTTTCTGCTAGACAGTATTCTTAGTAGCCACATAACTGTTGCTGAACTCTTTGCGGAATAGGTGACTTGGTGGATGCTAGGATATTAAAGGATAATCAGAGTCTATATCCTATTTCTGCTGATTTTGAACTCTGTCTAAGCACATAAGCTTTTGTGGTTTGAAGATAGCAAACTGCATTCCAGCTAAATTTCCTTTCTGAAGGTTTGATATGCAATAGCTGACTATTAGTTTATACCAAAAGTAACTTGAGGAGACAAAAATCTAAAAATACAGTGCTGAGGTGGTAAAATATTCTGCTGTGTTGCCATTGCCAATCTGTCTTTAATTCTGTCCACCACAATCCCAATGCATATCTAGTGCTCTAAAATACAAAGACAACCCGGTGTATCCCATGGAAAAGGTAGCTAACTGTGAGAGAGGAGGGGGCAAAGAGCAAAGAAACTTTGCTGAAAAAGTTAAAGTGGTGATCTTTGTAGAGTTCTATATACCACTACAAAAAATATTTGGAAAACAGCTAATTCTGTTTTTTAAAGGAAGAACAGAGATCTCTTCAGTCTTCAATTTAGGTAGACCAAACTCCAGTCAGCACAGTGGCTTTAATAACTTCATCAAGTGCCTGAGAGAATCTGTGTTCTAGAATAGTA
This sequence comes from Aramus guarauna, assembly GCA_013400195.1. NCBI lineage: Eukaryota > Metazoa > Chordata > Aves > Gruiformes > Aramidae > Aramus > Aramus guarauna. Next base: position 1,158,706 of record VXBL01002157.1, on the reverse strand, counting down.
TGAGTTTGTTTCTCTACAGATACCCTGTGTGTTCCCAAAGGTAGTTTGATCTACATTAGTACAACTGTAAAAATCTGATGAAATGGATTGCTGCTTAAATTCTATAGCACTATGTAGTGATCAGATCTATCACACAAGCCTATGTTTTTATAAGCAGTAAAGTAAAATTTTTTAAACTCTTATAGATGTCTGTACATCTCATCTTTTTTTTTTTTTTTTTTTCTTTTGTCAGAATCCAGCAGGCTAAAGTACAAATCCTTCCGGAGCGAGTGCTGCCTTCAACAATGTCAGCAGTACAGCTGCAGTCTCTTAGTCGATGCCATATATTTCCTTGTTCGAAACCTACAGCGTGGCAGGACCGAGCTATACATCAATGGTGGCAGAAATATCAAAAGGTTAGAAGCTAGTTGTAGTGGTGTTTTTCTTTAAATTTTTGATGATATTTTGAAAATCAATATAAAATTCCATCTGATCATCTTTAGGAGAGGATGCACAACTGGGATGCTAGATGCCAACCTCCTGTTTTTGTCACATATTGTGTGTTTTTTTTCTCAGCCATCAGCAGTGAGGAAATACATGTTTCATGTTTTGTGTTATGAGTTCTCTTTGGTTTTAATTACAGTTTTATTAGATTAGTATTATTAAATAATCATGTAATATTACAATTTTTATTTTTTTACATAATCAAATACCTCACAGAGTATGCTGGTTGGTAAAGCCTGTAGGTGATGAAGTATTGGTAGAAAAAACAGTAAGTTTATGGGATTTTAATTTGTAGGCAGGTCAAAGAAGCATCTTAACTTTTACTGACATTGCTTTCACAATAAAAATATTGGCATTCAGCGTTGACGTTGCCAATGCTCTTGCTTTGTACTTGTGTTAATGGCTTAGTTTTGAAAATAAGGAGGCTTTGTAACTTCTTCTGTGACAGTTTGACTTGGGTGGAAAAGGGTTTTAAAGAGCAGAGGTGGTTCAGAGGCGACTCCCAAAGAGAAGACCCGTGATGTCGTAGTTGTTTGAAATCACCATTCCATTTGCTAATTTTGCTTAAAAACCCGCATCAGTTAAAAGATTAACTTCTGTACCTGCAGTTACTGCTTTATAGAAAATATGGGTCTGTGTTAGAATGACAGATGCAAGTTTTTTTTTTAACTCAGTCGAATATTCCCACCCAGATGACTGTTGGCTAACAATTAGGCTGTATTTTATAGTTTTGAGCGTGCTTTATGTTGCGCTTTCATCTTGTAAAGTTTTATATAACATGTTTCTAAAGTTCTTGATGACTTTTGTGCTTAGTCATTATCTTTATCGCATCACAACATTTCTACACAATCCATTTATTCTGGCCAATTGCACATGTATTTCTAGCTCTGTTTTTTTGATTTATTAGTATTTGTTCAACAGATCTGCCTTCTGGGATAGTTAATATGTAATCTTTCTTTTTTTAACTGAATATAGAAACTTTCTTTATTTTTATTATGGTACTAAAATTTACAAGATAGGAGAGGGTCATAGAAATCTCTTTTTTTTTTTTTTTTTCATGCACACTGTATATGTTGACATAGTTATTAGTGGAAGACAGTGCTTTTACAAATAAAGTGAGTGATTTAGTAGTTCCATGGTCTTAGCAATTTTATTTCCTAGAGCTTTTTTAATAAGTATGCAGACTTTACACTTCTTCAGAGAGCTTCCAGCATTTTATTTACTTGACTGATTTAAAAAAAAAGAGAAATAATCATTATCAAGATGTTGGTGGTGTCACTAGGGAATTAGGTTCTGCTGTCCTATTTTTGCTTCACTGGCACAAATCCTGTCTTTGCTTGTTTACACTGTTTTTGCAGCACTGCAGCTGTGACAGTCCTTGGAATCAGGAGGGAATTCACACTGAGATGGTAGGGCAGAATTTTCAAGAGTCCTAAGTGGCTGCTGCCAGGCCTAAGCTACAAACTTTCCCGTTGCTCAGGAGAATAATAAAGTGTGATTTGTGCTAGAGACAGCTGTGCTGTTTAAAAGGTGCTAAAAGATGCATTTATACAAGTGAATGTGCACTTTTACCAGTATACAGTGTTTTCCTTTAGGAGTCTGAAATAAAATGTACTGTCAAAAGGATAATTTTGCTGGAATAAATTATGTTTCCCATAATAAGCACTAGGCTAGCATACTGTGCTAACATAGTTGTACCAGCAAAAGCCTTTCCAGCGTAAACCAGGCTCATTCTCAGGCACAGTGCAGGCTTTTTGAAGACTCTCATTAACTGGACAAGTATGCATAGTAAGCTTAATGGGGCAAGAGTTAGCACTGAGGTTGGTAGGAGAGGATGTGGTGAAATAGGGCAACTTGACACTTTTTTGAAAAAACTAAAATTGTGGCTTTTTCATTTACTTATTATTTCTTTAACCTGCTGTTTTGGTCAGTGGCATGTAAGAGGAAAGATACCTTGAAGTCTTCTGTAGCTGTAGAGATATTTGAAACTCCCTCCAGAAATTGGTATAGAATCCCAGTAACTCTCCTCACTATCAGATGCAGTTAAGGCTTGGATTTGTTCGTGTGTTTGGTTTTTTAATGGTTTTGAACTCTGTAGCAAAAAGAAAAAAAATCATTAATAACAAAAAGTTATTGATTCTCAGAGTTCTTGAACAAGTTCATCTAGGAGTTAACAAGCCCAGAAACGCTAAGCTGAGCAGGGTTTGGGGCAGAAATCCCTTTCCAAGACTGAGTCTATCTGATGGTGGCTGACATGCAGTCCATCTGCTGTAAGAAGAACATATTTTGTGAATTGAGATACAGATACAGAGCAGAGGCATTGCCCTGTGGACCTCCATTCTCTATTGATGTCAGCAGAACTGTGACTGTTCCCAGTATGTCAGCCCGTACCTCTGTGTGTTTATTAATATAATCAGAAACATCAGAAAATGTAAGTTGCATTTTAAGAATGATTTCTGCTATATACAAGAGCTGATCCAGTGTCAACTGTTAAAGAAAGTATACTTGTTAATTAAAACAATAACTTGAGTATTGGGTTTCCTGAATTCTTTCTTCGAAGTACCATTTATTTGCTGTGGATCTTAGTCTCTATTGTCTGATTCTTCTCATTTGTAAAATAAGGATAGTTGCCCTCAAAGGGGAAATGAAAACTTAATTTGTGAGTATTTATAGACCAATTTCCTCTTCTGGAAAGCAGTGTGGTTATGTAGTGTACTGCTTTTTAGATTTTTATGAGCCTAGATCTATAAATTTAAGTGTTCTGGAGTCACTGTAGGGAATTAGTTAACTAAGCAAGTAACCTTACACTGCTGGTAATTTGGTTAAGGAAATTCAGTTATAATCTAGGGTTTCTTGTCTGCAGTGTACGCACAGGCTGTTCATGAGATGAATATTTTTTTAGAGATTATATTTGTGGCTATTTGTGTTTTGTTCCTCCATATCTGGTTTGTATTGTTGTATAGATCTTTTTGTGCACAATTCAAGTGAACATGTTAGTCATGTTCACAGTGAAGTATGATACAATAACATGGGCCCTTCCTATTAGTAAAACTTTTATTTTGAGAGAATACCCTTCAATAAAAAATAGTTCTGAGACCTTCCGGGGATTTTTTTTCTGGTTTTGTTTTCCTCCTCCACATTTGTTTTTTACTCTGTGCTATATTTTGGCTTGAATTTTGGAATTTTTCTTCCTAGGATGTTGTTAGATGGATATACTACAATACTTTGTTCACTGTCTTTGGGTCTTTATTATAAAGCTGTTTAATAGATTTTCAGTAGGCTGGCACAAGTGTTGATGTTCAGTAAGCATAAAAGTATATACCAGAATGCGAGTGGATAGCAATAGATGATTAAACATCAAGACTACCCAAGTTTTCTTAATCAGTAATTGTTCTGCTGTGAGAAAATACCCTCTGGAACTCCTAACTTGTGTGTTGGTATTTCTTGTTATGTTTTTAACAACTTAGTTTTCTATTTTAAAAATATCATCACATATCCTTTGAATTTCTATATGTCAGCTTAAAATACCTGATATGGCCCATTAATCTCCTCCTTTCGTCTTATTTATGTGTTTGACTGAATTGATGTGAATAGTTCAATCACCTTACATAGTGGTTTGCTGTGGTTGCTGAAGTAGCAACAAGTGATGGAGAGACTAAGGAACAGATGCACTATCTAAGAGTACTTAAATTTTTTGAATTGTCTCAATTTCCGATAGATGCTCTTTTGAAAGGCATAATTTCTTAGTACTAAACATTAGAATTGCTTTTAATGCTGAGACTGGTTTTCTGAGAAAATCCATATACTGTGTGTCTTGTACAGAAGTCTTAGCGCTCAGTGCATTTGGGAAGTGGTTTGGAAGCTTCACTTTGAAGTACTGGTCCTGATGGTGATAATTTGTTGTATCTTTAAATAACCAGGTATCTCTTCTCTGTTTTATTTGTTTGAATAAGAACTGTCCCTAAAATCTGCTAATGTTAAAGAATAAATATTCGTGGTTTTGGTTTTAGAGGAAGTTCCACTGTGCAAGTTTGACATCTTGGCCTCCCTGGCTCTACTCTCTATATGACGCTGTAAGTTCACCATGTATATTACCAAATAATCTACAATTAGTTTTGTACGTTTTAATATCTAATTACTGGATAATGTAAAAGCTTTAATTTTGTTGGCCCGTAAGTTATGTTTGAAAGAAGTGTATAGTTTTCAGTTACTGTTAAGAGAGCAGGAAGGGCTTCCTCCTCTGTATAGTTGTTCTGTCATGCCAGAGCATGTGTCTGGGGTGGATAACAGCGGTTCAGGTCCCTGCTGTGTTGTCTCAGAGTAAAAACTTGATCCTCTGTCCCATGAGCTCCAGGGTGAGTGTCCTAACCACCAGGGTGTTGGATGGTGTTTCCTGTTGGAGTTGGCTTACTCTTTAAAAAGTACCTATTTCTTTATATACATATGTATATGTACATGAAGTATTCAGTGTAGGAGAGGTAGAAGTAGGGAGGAGGCTAGCCCTCATCCTGTTTGCACAGTTCTAGAATTTGAACGGCTCTCTCCTTATCTCAAATGAGAGTTATAACCACCTTGGGCCATTGGTTCATTTTGGCCCACTTCCCATCCCTATTTTGCTCTTAGTTTAAAATATGTAGATACAAAATGAGTCTGTAACTATTGTAAAATTTAAAAGCTAATGTCCACTTAGGGAAAATAGCTTACTCTACATTTTGCTTCCCTTTTTTTTTTTTCCTAAGAAAACAGAAATACCTATGTATTTAAATTAGGCTTTTCTTCTAACAAAAGGAAACCTTGATGGAAAGAGTCAAGAGGCAGCTACATGAATGGGATGAAAATCTTAAAGATGAATCTCTTCCAACAAACCCAATAGGTATGATGTTGTTTAGCTTATGAACTTAATTTTTAATTTTTTTAAAGTTTCCTAAGAAAACAAAACTTAGATAATTACCTTTCTATTGGCAGTCCATCCCTTATTTCCAATTTCCAATAAATCTTGATGAGTGACTTTGACAAAAGGATGATATTGCTTTTGAAGACATAAACATCTTCCAACTATGCACAAACATGTTCAGTAAAAGAAATAGAATCCCATTGCGCTCCATGGCAGGAGGAAGGCAATCTAAATGTTTTGTAAGAAAACAAGAGCCAGAGCAAAGACTTTTAAAATTATTTTTACGTAAGTTTAAATGTTCAAATGCATAATCTCTTTGTTCTTACTTCTTATTACCTCTTATCAGACATGAGGGAAAATAGCACCGGGAACCTAATTGCAAAAAAGTTGGGATCAGATTTCATGCCTTAGCAGGCATTGAGGTTATGCCCCAGTGAACAAGTCTCTTCTCTCAGCAGGTCTCTAGGATCTAATAAGATGGAAATTTTAGCTGAAGCCTTTCTAAATGGAAAAACCCTTTATTTTCTATGAAGACTCTCAAATGCCTAATAATGGGGAAATCCAAACTGCAGCTTTCAATTAAAGTCAGTTAAGCACCAAATACAGGTCTGGGCTCAATAATTTTGATGTGCGTGGAACTCTCATTTCTGATTTGCCTAAAGCAGTGGTTGAAAGTACTTCCCCTGCTTTGCCCGGAGTGCTGCTTAGAGGAGCGTATACGGAAAGCATATAAGATAATATGAAAACAAAAAAAAAATCTAGTGTTTTTTTGGCACTTCTTTTCTCGTGATTCACAGCACGCTGATGTTTTGCTGACTTTAATTTTCCGCTTTTGAATTCTTTTACAGGCTGTGAGGAATGGGATGATTTCCAGCTTAGCAAGGTTTTTGTTAGCTAAATTAAAGAATGACTGTAGTAAAGTCCACTGCTGGTTTTGTTTGTGTCTTTTAATACCTGATCGAAGTTGCTGCCTGAGAATTTACTATCATATTCAAACTTAAAAAAAAATTAAAAAAAATCTGTTGTCTTGACTGAATATTTCTGGATCTAATTTTGGTCTGCATTCAAATGTGGAAAAAAAACCTCCAGAAGGGAGTCTATCCACAGTATGTCTCTTTCCTTCTTACGATACAGCAGTAAAGAATACTTTCTTAGTACTAATGTGAGTAATATGACTTGGTTGTAATTTATGAAGAAGGTGTATGTTTGGGGTTTGTTCTTTAATTTTTCCTTTTCTCATAAAAGCATGTCTGTCTCCTTGCCAAAAAAAAAAAAAAAAAAAGAGGAGGTGCAAGCATAACAGTGGTTGGAAAACTCAGTAATTCACTGTCAGAGTGGAAGTCTGTATTAGACTAAGTTCTCCAGGGGTCTGTTCTGGTTTTAGAATACGTTACCTTACCAGCATCGTTCAGTCTCCATCACTGATGAGCTTTAAATGTAAATTAGATGAAGATCTTTGAAGAGGTTTTATGTGTACATGATCCAGCCTTAGGGCAGAAGGATGTACCGAGAAGACCTCTAAAACTCTATTATAAACCTAAGTTTCAGCACTCTATCTCTACCTGAGTAGAAGTAGCAGGTTTTAATTCTCTCTAAAATTCTAACTGGCCTGGTACTTTCTCATTTCTAGATTTTTCTTACAGAGTTGCTGCTTGCCTGCCAATTGATGATGCATTACGTATACAGTTGCTTAAAATAGGTAGTGCTGTTCAGCGACTCCGGTGTGAATTAGATATTATGAACAAAGTGAGTATTTTTTCTTTACTTGTCATTAAATTGTTCTCACAAAAAAATAATAGGAGTGACTGTTGCAAACTGTAATAAAAATGCATGAAATTTCCAAATTATACTTCCAGAGAGTGATTTGGGTGTTCTTTTATTTCTTTCTTCCCCTTTAAAAGTTTGCTCAAGAAAGAAAATGCTCTCTCAATACTAGACTTTGGCAGCAAGGAAGAAACATATCATACTATTTGCTTTATTAGAAATCTTACTTCAACAGCTCACAGTGCTTTTTTTAGCCAAGAGATGGTGCTAGAAGTCCAGTGTTGCTCATAACCATCTTACGAATGTGATAACCCCATATTGGCAGTATAATACACCACAACCAAATAGTGTTCTGCCATGAAAACTCGTGGATTTTGTAAAAAAAGATAAATCTTTGTACTGTTAAGTAAAAGTCTTAGTATTGGACTGAAAGGATTTTTGCAAAAGACATGTATTGCCTTATTAAGCAATACCTTTTTAAGATGTTCAGAAATTTGTCTTCCCTTCCCTTCTTTCCATTGCCATGGCTGTGTAATGCTGTAGATGTAGGACATTAAAGTTTTGTTTTTATGTAGGACGTTCAATTTTTATTTTTATATGGTACATCTCTTAAGCTATGCTCTTTCCAAAGAGAAAATACTGAAAGAGCCATTGGTATAAATACGAATTTTAACTCTAAACTTGCTTACGTGTTCAGTAGTGGTAGCTGGAATATTTACTATTCAATTTTTGAATGGAGAGACAAATGAATATTTTGGTAATACATTCATATCAGAAAGAATAGCTCTGTATGTCCTCACTGACCCTTGCCTTGCTGGGGATACCAAGGAACTGTCTCGAACATCAGTATCGCGTAACCCCGGTCAGTGCAGTGTTTGTCTGCTGGATTTAGAGCAGTGGAAATTTTGCCTGTTTGCCCAAAAAGTGCTGCCTGTTTCTGGGGAACAGTTTTCTGCTGACAAGTGTCTGGAAGTGAATGAAATTACCCTCTTTTTGTTTTTCTTTTCAAGTGTACATCTCTTTGCTGTAAGCAATGCCAAGACACAGAAATAACTACCAAGAATGAAATATTCAGGTGAGTTTATTGCTCTTAAACTTTGGGAGGTTCTCCATCAGAAACATTGGCACAGCATAGCAGATTAAGCTAGGTTATGTCTTATAACCATTGTGTTTTCCACAGCTCTAATAAAATTTAAATAAATATTTATAGGGGATTTTCTTTATAAAACAAAACAGGTTACTTGATCTTTTTTTAATAAAAAGTTAGTAAATCCAGATGTCGCCAGGTACATTGTAACAGAAGTTAGTCTGAAAGGCCATATTATATCACCTTGTCCAGCACCTTCCTGCTGAAGAATTACACGCTCTGAGTTTTGAAATATAAATTTATTACATATGAAATTTGGTATCTCATGAACTATATTCAGAAATAACAGGACAAAAAATTTATTTTGTAATACTTCATCCTGACTTCTATATGTCAACAAGCTCTAATGACAGATTGAAGTGTGCTAATTGTGTGGTATAGGTGGGCTCCCACGATGCTGTCATGTAAGGAAATTGCCTATTTATGTCATTAAGCAGTGCAATACCTTCTTTATTTTAAGAATATAGGGTTTAATCCTAATAACTGCACTAGGTGGTATATTCCTATTATATATTTGACCTATACAAGATCTTCCATGTTCAACAGACTATAAGACTATACATTTTCCAAAGAATTGCTGCTTCTGGCAGTCTTGTCACTATTTTAATCTTGAATAACAAATATCTGTCCATCAGCTATGATAATGTGAAGGTTAAAAGATGATGTGGTTTAACAAAGCAAGACTCCCCACAGAGTTTTCCTTTATCAGTGTAATAAGAAGCTGACGTGGTAATTAAAAGCCATTTCTTATCTTCCAATCAAATAATGGTTGTACTTTAACAGAACAGTGATGAGAAGTTAGTGTAGTGAATGAACATTTTTGCTTAAAGTTAGATTTAAGAGTAGCAGTATAGATCTTACTTGATTTATTGGAACTTGCTATTCACAAACAGCAAGTAAAATTATTGAGTCTGTCATACCTTTTTTTTTTCTTTACACTGAGCTGTACGGTTTTTAGGGAAAGATTAAGAACTGCCTTAAATTAGGTAGTTTCCATAGCATCCTGTCAGCTATCCTCAAAGTAACTTGTCCTCCTAAGCAAACAGCTGGGCAGGGTTCATCTGATCGCAAGAATATTTTAATCCTTACTCGCAATAATATCTTTTTAAATACCTTTTCTGAAGGATGGACTTAAATTATTCCTATTATCTACTTATGTTAGTGAGGAATACATCGGATTCATAACACTGGACACTTAAATTTCTGCAGTTACAAGAAAATTTGATAATGGTATTTCACATTAGCATCTATTTTCTTTCAATTTTTAATAGTATAATTAAAGGTACTTTTTTTACAGCCTAAAGCGATTCTTTTTTGTATGGAAAATAGTTTTGAGCATCGTTGGCAGTTTTACTCTGTGTACGTTCGACTGCCTCTGATTTTTGTTTTTTCCTTGAACTCTGACAAGATTGTTCCTTGTCTGTTGTAGTTTATCCTTATGCGGACCCATGGCAGCATACGTGAATCCTCATGGGTACATCCATGAAACTCTTACTGTATATAAAGCATCCAATTTGAATCTCAGTGGACGACCATCGACAGAGCACAGCTGGTTTCCTGGGTAATAAAAGTTTAAAAAAATCTTTATTAGTAAATTACGGAAATTTGGTTGTAATTGTATTCCTGTGACAGTGGGATAGCAAATATGTAATTTTGGAAACGTATGCAGTCATTGCTCATATGAAAAGTAGGAAAGTGAATTTATCAACTTTTTCAAAATACAGAATAAAATGGAAAATTCAGATAAAATGTTTTTAGAATTTCTCTGGATTTGTTTTTTTAATATATGGAAATCTTAAGATTTTAAAACACAGTCTAGCATCTGAGAGCTATAAACAGGGTACCGATTGTGTGGGAGTTTCTTTGTGTACAGTTTTGTGTAAGCCACAAAGCAGCTTTATTTGATCATAAATAAAGTGCAAATGGAAAACATAACATATAAATGTAGTTATTGTACAGAGATACTTTTTACATCTTAAAAACTGAATAAATGTTACATTGTATTAATCTGATTACTTTTGATTATTTATTTATTAGTCTTGCTCTCTGAAACAGTAGCAGAATGGACTGCAGAGATGTAAAATTTTGCCTAATAATGAAGGGTCTTGCGTGACAATGCCACCGCTCTCTGGTAGCTTAAACTTAACTTTTTTGGGCTAGAAAAGCACGTTTCAGGCACTTATTCAAAACTTTGAGTATTTAACTCTTAAAAATAGCTGAAATGTCAAACTGTATTTGAATTTTAGCTTCACAGAAATACTGTTTAAATGTATCTCCATCAATTCACTTTTCTGTCTGGTCTTTTCTGTACCGTGTTGTCAGTTAACATTCTTCTGTCCCTTTAGCTATTGTGTTCTCTTCTAAAGCGGTATAAAATAATATGTTGCTATATTTGTAGTCAGTCCCAGGTTTGTGACTAACGCATGAACACATCTACTCTTCCATTTTCTCGTGTTGATTGTGTTTGATTTTTTTTTTTTCACATAGTGCTGAGTAATGACTTGGAGAGTGTATGGCATATCTGCCACAAGACATGCACAGTTTAAGACTCCCTGGAGAAAATTAGTGGCTTATAATATCTGGAGTTAGTTTTTCCCTCTTATGCATTTTCTCAGCTCTTTTCTTCTGTGAGGGTTTTGAAATATTCATGTTCTGCCTTTTAAGGCTGTTAAAGAAAAGCTCTGTTGCTCTGGAAAGTGCAATTCCCTGTTAATCTAGGAGCAGTGCAAAAATCACTTTTATTTCCGTTAAGTAACTTACTCTTTGAGAACCATTTTCTGACTGTTCTTTAAGGCACACAGCATTTCTTCATGCTTTTGAAGCGTTGTGCTAATAAGCTGCTTTAGGTGCTTTCTCTACCTGAAGGCTTTCTTTTTTAATTTTCTTTTTTTTTTTTTTTTTAAACATCTGCAGGGGTTTTAGTTGGGAGCTGGGCACCTTGATTCCTGAAGATTCTTTGAAAATCTAGCTTGAGACTAGTATTTCCTTCTTACCTGACGAGAGCGCTGTGTTCCACTATTTTTAAAATGTATTCTCCTTGCACATTAGCATCAACCGTTTGTTTTATTTTTGGCAGGTATGCCTGGACTATAGCCCAGTGCAGAATCTGTGGGAACCATATGGGATGGAAGTTCACAGCTACCAAAAAGGATATGTCTCCTCAGAAATTCTGGGGTTTGACACGATCTGCTCTCCTGCCTCGGATCCCAGAAACGGAGGACGACTCGGGCCACGATAGATCACCGTTACTCTGCCTGTAACCTAGCACCCTGCTTTGGAGATGAACAGGCAGCAGTCTGTCTCTTAAATGCATCTGCTCCGTTCTGCTTCTGATGCTTACTTAAACTCGAAAAACCCAAGAACCCACACCCACAGACCACCCAGACGAGCAGGCTCGCTACGTTTGGGTTTGGTGTGCATCCATCACCAGTGTTTCAGACGCACCGAGGACTGCAGGTTGAATCTTTTGAAATGACGGCTGGGGAGCGGAGGTGGCATGAGACACCAGAGAAATCGATCTGATCCATCTGGACAGACATGAGACTGAACTTTCTCCTTCCTTGTATAATTTCAGAAAATGTTTACTGGTATCAACTTGCAGCAAAAGAAGGTGGGGGAGAAACTAAAATTAGAAATAAAGAGTATAATTTATGCAATATATGTATGATGGTAAGACACCAGTTCCTTGCTGCAAAATATTTTCTGTAATATACTTAAAAGTGATTTTGCTGAGAATCCCTGTTTCTAACTATGTGGAATACTTCAAACTTTATGCTCGTGCAGTTTCTCAGCTATTGGCAGCATAACCGTCACGGGGAGTACAAGGCCGAAGTGTCTCTTCTGGCCGCTGCTGCGTTGGTAATGGCAGCGGCAGTGCCGTATCTGGCAGAAGCGAGAGCTGCGCGCTGCCTTCAGCAGCGGCTGCCTTACAAGATGCCCTTTGAGGGAACCCATGTGAAGGACTCGGTCTTTGCACCTTGTCTCATCTATTTAGTCTATTTGACTTTAGAAGTCTTAAATTTTAAACTATTTATGCAAAATATACAGGTCAGTCCCAGAACATAAACTACATTGTCATTTACTGTTGAATGTGCTTATACTTACTTCTCAAAATTATTTCTGTGAAGATTAGTTTGCCAGCACACACGTCCGGGGTTCCGTGAAGTACTCCCTGAAATACCTAACTATGGAGGTTTTTAGTAGTACTTACTTTGACAAGGGGGAGGCAACATCTCTTTAATTTTTTTTTTCCTTTCACACTTTCATATCATAAAGTAAAATTTCATGTTATCACCCTTACTTTGCAAAGAGCAAAAGTTTCTAAATAAAACAGAAATAAAAGACAGTGCACTTTTTTCTCTGAAGTGCTGGCTGTGCTACAGAAATCGGATGCCAAAATGGGGCAGCACTTTTTGCCACTGCTTTATTGGGGGGTTTTCCCTCAGAATGCACTTTGGTGATGGAAACTGAAGATTTCTTCAGCATGTTTGTGTACATATGCACTTGTTGTTCTTTTGAAGCTTTATTGTTCACTGTTTATTTCGTCACAGTAAATCTTTGAGAACTTGCTTTGTTAGATACAATGACACTTAACATTTAAGACACCAGCCGCTATTAGCTCGTCCTCAACCATGGCCCTACACCAAACGTAGGTAGCACGGCCCGATGACCTCCTTGAACAGCTCTGTCAGACCTCTCTACAAGCAGGTGATTTCAGTGGTAGTGTGGTACCGCTACGGCGCAGATGTGAAAAGATGCCAGGTGCTGGAAGGCTCTTAGGGTAGTTTATCGTGCTTGGTATGTAGAAACTAATGGTTGTGTAACTCAGGTTTAGTTCTTTGAAGTCCTCCTACCTCTGTGCTTCTCTGATGTCTATGGAGAGAACAAAAGTTATCTTTAATACCGTATTTGATTCTGTGTGCAGTGCTCTGACTTGGCAGTGAACTGTGAAAAGCAATACTTCTTTGAATATAGCTCTGAACAAATAGAAGGTGAATGATGGCTCATTTGCTTCAAGAAAACATTCTGTATCGTGATTCTGTTTCTGTAATAAGCTTTCAGAAGGCTGCAATGACAAACACTAGTGTGAGAGACTGTGAAACCTCTGTACTTGGATAACCACTGAAATCATACATGGCTTTCCCCTCACGCCCTGCACGTGCACACACAGACACACACACAATGCACCCGTGTGTGCACAGACACGCATCTCAGCTGTAGACTTGATTTATTTTTTCCCTCAAAATACCTGGTATCTGTTGTTCCCATTACCCTCGGTAGGGCTTGTGGGTGGCAAGAAGTTTTAAGTGCTTTAAAGTACCTTCTGCTGCTGTTCAGTTTAAGTATTCACCAAGGACAGGGTGAGTGAGGTCTTCAAAATTGTTGTTTTCTCAGCTATCACTGAACTTTGTAAGGTCCTTGGGTTTCTGGCCGAGTCCTTTGGATTGCCTCAACTAAAAATGGCGTTCTGCTGGCAATGTTTGAATACAAAATAGGCATATTTTTGGTAATATGTATATATAGGCAAATGTAAACTAATATAATCAAGTGAGATAAGTCAGGAGTAAATTTAGCACTAATTTAATGTCATTGTTGATGATGCTGTTCCATCTGCCTAACCTTCTGTGTAATGTTCTCCACTTCAAAGTCCATGACACTTTCCAGATTGAAAGCAAGTGTGACTCAGGTTGCTGTGAAGATGCTGAATCCTGCCGTGGTGCAGCTGGCCCTTACAGTGCTACGCGTGTACGAACGCTCAGAACGTACAGCGTGTGGCTTTCAGGGCGGATCTGGAGTTGTGGATGGTTCTATATGTTGGTTAATATTTTCTCTGCGTCTTTTCTCCTTTTTGGAGAGAAAACTGCTAGATTGGGATTGTGGAAGATTATTACTGGTAAATATGGACGTCATATGCTTTTGAGACCTAAATCCAAAGGCAATCACATTTTACAATAATTTCCTATATTTACTACATGCATTGAGTGGCATGTTGCTTCAGGCATTAATTAATCCGATTGACTTGCTGGCTGCTGCCAAAAGGGTTGTTTTTCTCTCTTCTCCTCTCCCGCCACCATCCCTGTCCTTGGGGAGATGTGGGATTAGGCACTCGCTGGTGTCCCAGCTGTGGAGCCACATCCGCGCTGGGCCTGACGGGGGGAGGAAGGGACGAACGGGCGTCTCGTAGGGAAGAAGGAGGGCTGCCCTGCGCAGCAGCAGGTCTCTGCTGGCTGGGAGCACATGTAGCATAGAATTGCTTGTTTTCAAGCCGTTGTTGCAATAGCATAAAGACATCATACAATCGGAGCCTGTAATATTGCAGATTTTTGTATCTTTTAGTTTAGTTTTGATGAATAGGTAGAATCACATAGGACACTCGCACACTTGGTCTGAAACGTTCAAATACTCTACCATTTGTTTTTTTAATAATGCTGGTTTTGTATGTGCTGCAATTCATTTTGTTCCTCATTGTTTTCTCACCTTGGTTTAATTGCTTTGTAAAAGCTGCAGAAAGGGTAGCACGTTCTTCGCTTTCACTCTTCCTCTGTCTGCCTTTTGAGACAACTTTTCAGAAAAATCTTGTTGCTTGCAAACATTTGCAAAGAATAAAATTCAATTTCTTTCAAAACTGATGGGTTGGTTTCTTTTTTTGTGGGTTTTTTTTTGGATGGAAATAAAGGAAATATTTGTGTTTACATGATGTTTTAAGCTGGTTTGCCTCAAAAAGTAATGTGTTTGGTAGAGTTTCAGCTTCAGAAAACGCACAGGCTCGACGGGCAAAGAACAGAGACGAAATAACAGGGAGGGAGTGTAAGTGGTTGTTCCAATGAATAATCAAAATGAAACATTAAGTCCTTCATCTCAACAGCGAGGGGAACATGGAGGTGCTGGGGTAGAGAGTTCGAAGCTGCATAAACATCTGCTGAAACCTGGGGTCCCCCCAAGCCCCCTGCTTTAATTACACGCTACCCTAAGTCCTGTGTTGAGGACGGAGCTTAACTGGGACAGAAGGGAAGTTCAGCGTTACAGGTTTAGCCACAGAGCTCACAGTTCTCCCAGAGCTGTCCTGTCCTGGTTCAACCAGCACCAGAAATGCATCCTGGTAATCTGTTTCTTTCATTGATGTGATTAAGAGAATGTTCTCTGGAGTGGGTTATCAATGAATCAGCAAGATACAGTTTTAGATTAACTCACAGTGCCAAAACCTAATTTGCTGTGAGAAGGCTTAAATTTGGTGTATGAAATGGGCTTAATCCTGCTTTGGGGCTTAAAACACAACACATAACTTCATTTTTCCCATGTGACCATTTAAAAAAATGTCCTTCTTGCTGCCTGAGAGCTGAGAGTGTCTGTTGTACCATTCGGAGCGTGGGCAGGGTGTGCTCAGAAGCCGTGCTCAATGGGGCTCCTGGGGTGCTGGTAGCGCGTGTCTATCCAGCACAGTACTTGTGTAGACCAGCATGGGAGTCCACCTGCCTGCTGGCAAGCAGTTCTTAGTTGACTTGCTGAGCAACTTAGTTCTTCAGTAAACTCCCTGTTTTTCTTCGTTTTTTTCCAGTATTTTCAAAGCAGACACACATGATATGGCTTAGCCAGAGCTTTGGCCTTTCTTCGTGCCAGACGAAACCTCGCAGGGATTTCCCGGGTACCTGCCGTGCTTGCAGGTGCTGTTTTCCACGCAGACTGCACTGCTGATGCTGGATTTTTTTACTAGCTCAGGATTTTTTGCGCTCACTGAAGTTCTGCAGCGTGCCATGGGCTTTCCCTTTCATCTGTATTTTAAGACCTTTGTCTCTTCTGAGCACTGGGATCGCTGCCTGATTATGTTCCCCCTTACGAATGTTTGCCGAGCACAAATTCAGGATGGTTGCCACTCCACTGGAAAAGTTCTGCAGCTTTTTTTCTAAGCATTACACAAATATTACAAGGACTTTGCAACACCACCATGGTTTACAGTGGGCATCACCATGTCGCTGCTCCAGAGCCATAGGCACGTGGCTGTGGGAAAGCAGCGGGGAAGGACGACTTCCCAGCCTCTTGCCTTCCGTATGGCTTTGTCTAAGGTACAATGCCTAAATGAGGCTACAGGCCGGGCAGTTTAGGGGATACGCAGGTAGTGGAGCATGCTGAATTGAATTTCAGACTCTAAGAGCTATTGTCTTACCATGTTACGAAGAAATTATCTGAAATGTCAAAGCTTTAAATCCTTGTCCTCTTGCACAACCTGATAACGAAGGCCACTTAGTCTCTCCACCGCTAACGCTCTGCCAAGGTAACGTAATCTTTACTGTCCCGCTGGAACTGGAAGCAGCTTTTTAAGGGAGGCAAAGGCATTATTATAATATGATAGCCAGTCACACTCCATGGTGTTCTGCAGGATTTGTTGATTTATTGAAGCTCACAAGAAAGGTCGCCCACCTGAATGTAAGCCCGGGCAGAGCGCTGCGTACCTGAAGACACCGTCCCCGACTGTGTTGAATACACAGAGAAATTATAAAGACTCTGAAACAGGAGTGTGTTTATGATTTCCTTAACCTGAGCTCTCTCCTAGAGAACACAAATACAACTTTCAGAGTACTTAGAGGACAAACTTCCCCTGTTTCCATTTGGCCACAGGCGGGTGTGATGCCCCCCCCCCCCATCCACTCACACCCCTGGTCGAGGAACAGAAGGGTGGTATCGCCATCGAAACACTACTTGAGCCCTAATCCCTCGAGAGTCTCCTGTGAAGTTAATGAGCCATTTATGTCTCTACCATATGGGGAAGCAAAAATAAAGATAATAATACTGCTTGTGTGTTCAGCCAGATGACGTCCCCTGTACAACTCCTATTTATGTGTAAGCTGCAGATACAGGAGGCATCACTCTCCTTGAGCTGAACTGAGACAAGGTTGGGGGGGCAGGGGAGCGGGTTGAGGCATAAACTTCGCAGACTGGCACAATTCATCGCTGTTTGGGAAGTTGCGAATAGTTCCCGTGCGTGCTGGCCATGTTTCTGGCTGTGAACCTGCTCTGGTGTCACCGTGCACCTTGGGCCCACAGTGCAGCACCCTGCTGTGCTGGGTGACAGGACCAGGGCTACAGATACAGCTCTGGACACACCCCCACACACTGCACCAGCTATATGTCTGTGTGTGTATATACACACATGCACATCCACACAACCCCCTCATACACCTCTCCCATAGCGACATCCACACCCACAGCCCTCCTCAGGATGGACACATCTCCGTACACATTGCTGTGCATCCTCCGCACCTCTCGCCCGCTCTCACCCACCCCTTTGGGCTCCATCGCTGCCCGGCCACAGCCCCAGCCCCTTCCTCTGCCTGCCCCGGCTGCTGGGCCCCTCTGCCCGCCCCTGCCCGCGGTCCCCGTCCCCTGCCAGCAGGTCCCCGTCCCCTGCCCACCTCTGCCCACGGGATGAGTTGAGAAGCGGGGCGAGAGGCTGCAGAGTCCGAGCGGATGCCCTACCGCTGTCAGCCATCGTCTTCTGCGGCCTTTTGCCAGCAGAGCGCTTGCGGTTCAGCGCAGGCCTCTGCCAGCTCCTCTGCAGCGGGCCTAGGTCAGGCCGCCAACCTTCCTTTCCTTTCCGTTTGAGGCCCAGGCTTGTCTGCGCGAACACCAGCGCAGGCACCGTCTCGGCCCGGCCCTGCGGGTGCCCTGCTGGGGGCAGAGGGGGCAGAGGGGGCGGCACGGCCCCGGGGCAGATCCGGGGCAGGAATGTGACGGTACCGCTCTACGGACAGACGGGGTACCGCTCTACGGACATACCGCTCTACGGACATACCGCTCTACGGACAGACAGCATACCGCTCTACGGACATACCGCTCTACGGACAGACGGGGTACCGCTCTACGGACA